>OZ018395.1:53926237-53967692 GCA_963969525.1 Ontholestes murinus
TGTCAGATAAAAATGTCAGATATAAATACGTGCTGGTAATATTAATTGACTTCAATAAATCAGTTGCAATTATTTACACACCCGTATAACGTGCAAAAAACGTTACATTGGTGTCAGGTGTGGGGTGTGAAAAATTGCAAACAAAATGGCGAAGTGCGTTACAATAACGGACCTAAAAGTGGCTGAATTAAAAGTCCAGACACATTTTTATTTGATGTCGGAGGCGACATAGCATCAATTATGGAGCAATTGAGGCAAAATTCCGATAAAATGACAGAGAAAATGTTGGAAATTTCTAGGAATCTGGAAAAAAAAAATTAACGAAAAATGCCGATACAATGAAACAAGAAATGCTAGAAATTTCTAGAAACCTAGAAAAAAAATCTCTAAAAAATTCAAGGAAAATTATCGAAATTGAATATAAAATTTATGAAAATAAAAAGAAATTTCGGAGGAACTGAATTAAATGACATAAATAATTATCCTGTCCACTCGATAAAAATGAAACCACCTAATTTTGATGGCCAAACTTCTTGGAATAATTTCCTTAGACAATTTGAGGCCGCGGCATCAGCCAATGGATGGAACGCAACAGAGAAGGCTACAGCTTTAATTCTAACACTGCGTGGGGATGCAACAAATGTCTTGCAGAGAGTGTCCCAGAGCGAGATGAATTACGACCAATTAATCAAGCATCTGGAAATAAGGTATGGACAAACACACCTTGAACACGTGTACCATTCACAGCTTAAAAATCGCTGCCAGAAATCTGATGAGAGTTTGCAAGAATTTGAAGCAGATATAGCTCGATTAACACGACTGGCGTATCCTGGTACAACAGAGAACATCTTGGAAACATTAGCTGTGCATGCATTTTTAGATGGATTGAAGGATAAAGAGATACATCAGGCATTGATACTCGCTCGACCAATTAAATTAGTAGACGCACTGTCTCGTGCGTTCGAGATAGAAGCAGCGAAAAGTACAGTTAGGAGTCAAGGCCGTGTTCGGAAAATGGAAGATTCACGAGAAGGATTGGATGATCTTAGAAAAATGATACAAGATATCATCAAGGAATCGTTAGCAAACAGGAAGAAAGTGGAATGCTGGAAATGTGGAAAACATGGTCATATACAACGTCGGTGCAGAGAAAGATCAAATAATCGCACCAATGAAAAGTCGGAAAACTAGAACAAGCCGGCCTCAGGGAGTGTCCGTCGGCTAAAAAACATCAAGCCCCTAGAAAAACTGCAAAAGTAGCATACTTGTCACACCACGTCGATACGGTTTTTGTGGATGGAAACATTGATGGAAACTCTTGTCGACTGCTACTAGACACGGGTGCTACTAGGACAATTATAAGACCTGATATTGTGTCAAAACCGCAAAATGTACGACCAACGACCTGGAAATTACGAACAGCAACAGGAGAAGCTGCTAATATCCATGGTGAAATAAAATCCACGATTACCATAGGGAACACATCATTCCAACACCAACTCATAGTAGCTGACATTGAACACGAATTAATTCTCGGTATGGACATCATGAATACTAGAGGCTTCCTGTTGGATCTTAAGAATGGAATCCTAAAAGTTAATGGAGAGGAGGTGGTACTCCACAGACGGAATATTGGTAGAGTCCGGGTAACCCTTCCAACGGAAATATTAGTTCCGGAGAGAAGTGAAGTAATTATTGGGGCCAGTTGGAAGAAGCATCCCATCACAAAAACATTATGATCTTTGAACCTATCGTTGATGACGATAAACTGGGACGAGGAGTAGCAATAGGAAAAACACTCGTTTGCACCGATAACAATGTATTAGTTAGAATAATGAATATTACTCTGTTCATTTGAGGAAGGAAGTGCTGCTAGGACATTGTTCTGCTGCTTCATCGATATTGCGGAAAACCACAGCAGAGAATAAAATCAATGAAAGGAGTTACCCGGAACTACAAAAGTTAATTTCCATTTCGACCCAAGATTGTAATCCAACTAAAAGAGAAAAAGTAAAAAAGTTGATTATAGAATACCAGGATGTATTTGATATTGGACAAAAAGGAAGAACCAATATAGTTCAACATAAAATTAATACCGAAAATTCTCGACCGATTAGGTAGACAGCCAGAAGACTGCCACTGGCGAAGCGGGAGGAAGCTGATAGGATTGTGCAGGACATGGGGAGCGAGGGCATTATAGAACCATCTAGTAGTCCGTGGGCCTCGCCAGTGGTATTGGTAAAGAAGCAGGACGGATCAACTCGCTTCTGTGTTGACTATCGTCAACTAAATAATGTGACCAAAAAGGACAGTTATCCTTTACCCCGAATTGACGACACATTGGATACCTTGGCTGGATCTACTATTTTCTCCACACTGGATCTTAAAAGCAAATATTGGCAAGTTGAAGTAGCACCCGAGGACAGAGAAAAAACAGCATTTACAGTAGGCAATGGATTATGGCAATTCAATGTTATGCCATTTGGACTATGTAATGCACCCGCGACGTTCGAGAGACTAATGGAGACGGTACTAACAGGACTATCTTGGAAAACATGTTTGGTTTACCTCGACGATATAATCGTAATGGGAAAATCCTTCGAAGACCACATGAAGAACTTAGAAGAGGTGTTCCGACGATTAAGGGATTCTGGACTGAAACTCAGTTCGAAGAAGTATCACCTTTTCAAGAAAGAGGTGCAGTACCTAGGACACATTGTTTCAAGCCAAGGTATTGCAGTCGACGGCCAAAAGATCTCAACGGTGAGGGAATGGCCAGTTCCAAAGGATTTACACCAACTCCGGAGTTTTCTTGGATTATGCACGTATTACCGTCGTTACGTTGCGGGATTTTCAAACATCGCTAAACCATTAACCCGCCTCACTGAAGGAAAACAACGGTTCTTCTGGAACGGGGAATGTCAGGAGGCGTTCCAAAAACTGAAAAACGCACTTACCAGCGCACCAGTTCTAAGTTATCCGTTGCCAGAGGGAAGGTTCTTGTTGGATACCGATGCAAGCAATGTAGGAATTGGAGCTTTTTTATCATAAATACAGGATGGACAGGAAAAAGGGATCAGCTATTTTAGCAAGACTTTATCCAAGCCGGAGCGGAACTACTGCGTAGTCAAATCAGTAGAACACTTCTATAAATATTTATATGGAAGGAAATTCTTATTGATAACTGTTGAAGTTATAAACTGTACAACTGCTTATTTTATATGTTGGCAATCCTGCCGCGCCTGTCAATAGTTAGTTAGGTATTTTCTAGTGTTAGTGTGTTATTGTTACACGTCACGATGATTTCGTGTTCACGCCGGCTCGTTTAATAAATGTCGTTCTAGTGTGTTTCGTCCGTGTTTTATTTCCTAACCCTAATAACCATCACAGGTTATGGGTCCAGGCATGCTTTAAAGTCGCGTACGCGTTTAAGGTTGGGAAATTCGAGCACACAATTCGGACATCGACATTCCGACGTAAACAAACGAAAAATGGCTGCCGTGAATCAGCATTCGGACGACAGCAGTCGTGTCGTGGCTAGCATTCGTAAACTAGCCAACGATGAACAGTGGGAAACTTGGAAGTGGCAAATTGAACTTTGTTTGAAAGAACAGTGTCTTTATTCCATTGTTTATGGTACGCGAGTGTGTCCATCGGCACCTGTGGGCAACGCCGATCCGTCCGACAGTTATCGAAACTGGCAACGAGACAACGCGCGCGCTGCTCGTATACTCGGTACGGCCCTCGATGAAGAAGCTGCCATTTACGTTCGCAGGAAAACTGACGCGAAAGAAATTTGGGATACGTTGTTATCGGTGTTTCAACAATCGTCCCTACAGCGACTATACACGCTGTTCGATAATTTCTTCGAGATCACGAAAGATGATACTACTTCCGTCACGAAGCACACTTCTCAGCTGGCTAATATATTCGATGACATTCTCGCAGAATTACGAAAGGAAAACCCGAGTGCCAACCTTCCGCTGTCGCTGCTTCACCATCGAATCTTTAAAACACTTGGTTCGGAATATCAATATTATCGTTCAACATGGTATCGCGTTCCAGAAGTCGAGCAAACTACAAAGCTCCTTGTTGAAAATCTACGTTCAATTGAAAATTCGCTGATGCAAGAAGCACCACAGACGTCTGGCGCTTTTTACGCAAAATCTCGACCACAGAAGCCACAGAAGAAATCAGCACCAGTGTCTTCTTCGACAAATGTAAAAGGGAAAGAAAAACGTTCGTGTTTATACTGCAAGAAAGTAGGTCACCTTATCGCTGATTGCAGAAAACGTGCAGCTGCCGAGCAGAAAATGGTGAGCTCAAATGTCAATAATAATTCTGACTCAACCTCGAAAAACAGCAAACCAGGTACGTTCCTCGCAACAGGCCTAGTTGTTGATGCAGACTTCGTTCCCGTTGATTCTTGGGTTTCGGATTCCGGTACGTCACATCATATGACAGCAAACAAACAGCATTTCGCTACGTTCGAGAAATTTCCGATCCCGCAACGCATTCAGACAGCAGGTAAGGACGTTATCCTTGCATATGGATCCGGTAAAATCAACATTGAGACACTAGTGGGTGACAGATGGTCACCTGCAACTCTGAATGACGTTTGGTACGTGCCCGAGGCACGTCATCAACTTTTCTCCATTAGACAGGCTGCCAAGTATGGAAACAAGACTGCATTTTGTCACAATGAAGTGCAAATTCGACGAGACGGTGAACTCATCGCAACTGGAAAACTCGTCGGCCCTGTGTACGTCATGAATATTAGAGTATGTGTTCCGGACGCGCCAGTGGAGTCGAATCTCGCAACAACTGAAGAAATACTCCAAGGCTGGCATGAACGCTTAGGCCATCAGGATAAACGTCACGTGCGCGATATATTATCCCGTGTCGGTATTTCGGTTAGGTGTTCAGACACCACGTCATTTTGTGATGGGTGCGTTCTCGGTAAGTCACATCGAAAACCGTTCCGCTCGCGTCAAGATCCGTCGGAGAACTGATTAATGCCGATGTAAACGGCCCAATGTCTACCGACTCGATTAATGGTTTCCGATATTATGTAGCCTTCAAAGATGACTATTCTCGATACATTCGCATATTTTTCATGAAAGAAAAATCAGAAGTTACTTTGCATTTGGAAACATTCCTGAATGAGTGCGATATTGCAGGCCATACAGTTAAAGCCTTTCGTTCGGACTGTGGCACTGAATTTGACTGCGAAGCAGTGTTGACTCAGTTACGAAAAAGGGGCATCGAGTTTCGTCCGTCATGTCCCTACACTCCTGAACAAAACGGTGTTGCAGAACAAGCAAACAGACATGTTGTTGAACTAGCTCGTTCAATGCTCTCAGTGAGCAAACTGCCGAAAACGTTTTGGGCTCACGCATGTGATACGGCAGTATTTTTGACAAATCGCACAGGAAAATCAAGTGTTCCAGGCAAAGCTCCATTCGAGTTGTGGACTGGAAAGACATTCAACAGTTTCGAATTCCTCCGAATTTTTGGATCAGAATGCTACGTCAATATTCCAAAGAAGTTTCGTTCAAAATTTGACGACAAAGCAGTACTTGGACATCTCGTTGGGTACGTGAATGAGAAAGATGGTTACAAGGTTTGGATACCATCGACGCATCGATTAGTAAAGTCACAAGACGTTGACTTTCGTCCAGAGAAGTTGTGCACAACAAACAACACCATTGAACTTGAACTTCAAATTCTAGAAGAGACAAACCAAGATGAGGAAATTAACAACATTTCTGAAGACATCAAACACAATTGTGGATCAACCAGCAGCACTCAAGATAACAGCAATTCGGATCAGTATGACACTGATGACAGCGACACATCTGAAGGGGAACCAACTCCCATCCAAACTCGACACTTAGAACGGACGACGAGACAACCAGTGAGATTTGATGACTACGAAGTAGAGTACACACCTCGTCGATCCCAGGCAAACAGTGCTGTGGCGTGTTTGACAGAAGCCGTTCTGGAAGAACTACAGCCAACCAACTTCAACGACCCCATGAAAAGTCACCATTCAGATAAATGGGTGAGTGCAATGAATGAAGAAATAAGAGCCTTTAAGGAAAACGATACGTGGGACCTGGTACAATTACCACCTGGAAAACGCGCAATAGACAACCGTTGGGTACTCCGTTTAAAATATAAACCTGATGGTTCGATTGATCGATATCGCGCTCGTTTAGTTGCTCGGGGTGTGTTCCAACGTGAGGGCCTTGATTATGATGAAACTTTCAGCCCTGTTGCCCGGTATGACGCGATTCGTGCCCTTATCGCGACTGCAGCTAAAGAAAAACTTGTCCTCGGTCAATTCGACGTAAGAACTGCATTCTTATATGGTGAGATAGACTCTGAAATTTACATGACTTAACCACAAGGTTTCGACGATGGGTCAGGTCGTGTGTGTCATTTGAAGAAATCTGTTTACGGTCTTAAACAGTCGCCTCGTTGCTGGAACAACAAGTTTCACTCGTTCATGGAAAACAACGGATTCACAAGATCAACAGCAGACCCGTGCATTTACATCCGACAGAATGAGACAGAAAAACTACTAATTGCAATTTACGTTGATGATGGTCTCATTGCAGGATCATCACAAGATACAATCAACTCGTTCCTGAAATTGCTGACATCAGAATTCAAAATTACGGTAGGCTCTCTTGATTCATTTTTAGGAATGCAGATAGAGCAAGACAAGTCTCATGTACGCATTTCACAGCGACCATACGTGAAGAAAGTTTTGCAACGTTTTGGCATGGAAAATTGCAATCCTGTGAAAACACCTGCTGAAAACAAACAACCAGATGAATCGTCCAAAGATCCTCTCGACAGCTCTGTTCCATATCGATCAGCGGTGGGTTGCCTGCTATACTTGGCCTGTGCTACTCGCCCTGACTTAGCTTATGCTGTAGCCAAGGTTGCTCGATCTATGGCAGAACCTACAGTATCCGACTGGGCCTCCGTCAAACGCATATTTCGATACTTGCGAGGTACCACTGATATGGGACTTCTCTACACTCCAACTGGCAACGGACTACGGGCATACTCCGACGCAGACTTCGCTGGAGATGTCAACACTCGAAGATCAACAAATGGTTTCGTTTCTCTCATAAACGAAACTGCAGTATCCTGGACTTCTCAATTACAGAAATCGGTCGCACTTTCAACAACTGAGGCAGAATTTGTATCTGCTAGTGAAGGTGCAAAGGAACTAGTGTGGCTTAATAGGTTATTGTCTGAAATCGGTGAAATCAGAAGTGTACCAGTGCTATTTATCGATAACGCCAGTGCAATTAAACTAGTGAAGAACCACGAATTTCACAAAAGATCAAAACATATAGAAGTGCGCTATTACTTTGTTCGTGAACTGTATCAAAAGGGGGTCATTGATGTGGAGTTCGTACGCTCAGAAGATCAACTAGGAGATATGTTTACAAAACCATTAAATTCAGCTAAATTTAAGAACATGTGTTCCAAAATTGGTCTTCACAACTGATATTTGTATTACTCTGTTATAATTACTAGTTGTTCAGTTTACGGGGAAGTGTTGAAGTTATAAACTGTACAACTGCTTATTTTATATGTTGGCAATCCTGCCGCGCCTGTCAATAGTTAGTTAGGTATTTTCTAGTGTTAGTGTGTTATTGTTACACGTCACGCTGATTTCGTGTTCACGCCGGCTCGTTTAATAAATGTCGTTCTAGTGTGTTTCGTCCGTGTTTTATTTCCTAACCCTAATAACCATCACAATAACCGATCATGCTGCTCTTAAATGGCTTCTTCAGTTCAAGAATCCGGAAGGACAAGTCGCAAGATGGTTGGAAAGACTTCAGGAGTTTGACTTTGACACTGAACACAGAGCTGGAGCGATCCGCAGGAATGCAGACGCTTTGTCGCGAAGGCCATGCCCAGAAAATTGCAAGTACTGTAACAACGCAGAATCAAAGGAAAGTCAAGTACTCCGAACAACTGTAGAAAGTGATTACTGGAATTTAAAAGAAATCCGGCAGGACCAAGACGACGACCTTGTTCTAAAGCCCCTGATGACATGGAAGGAACGTGGAACCAGGCCAACATGGGATGAAGTCTCTAAATATTCGCCCGAATTGAAGTCATACTGGGCTCAGTGGGATTTTATTGTACTGGACAAGGGACTGCTTAAACGCATATTCAAAGATTCAGAAGGCCGCAAAGAACGAAGGCAGATTATAATTCCAAAGAGTAGAATACCTGAAGTGATGAAATAGTAGTCCTTTTGAGCAAATCGCAATTGATGTCGCTGGACCATTCCCCGAGTCTCACCAAGGAAATAATTACATCGTGGTGGTTATGGATTACTTCAGTAAATGGGTGGATGCCTATGCGTTACCAAACCAAGAGGCTTCAACAATAGCGGAAGAACTAATTAAGGAGTGGATATGTCGTTTCGGCGTTCCCTTAGAACTACATTCTGACCAAGGAAAAAATTTCGAATCGAATCTTTTTCAAGAGGTATGCAAAATCCTTAAGATCCGTAAGACAAGGACAACAGCTTTGCATCCACAATCAGATGGTATGGTGGAACGAATGAACAGGACCATCAATCGCTATTTGTCAAAAGTAGTCTCTGACCATCAAAGAGACTGGGACCAACATCTCCATCTTTTCTTGCTGGTGTATAGATCGGCTGTACATGAAACAACCGAGCAGACTCCAGCGAGCATCGTCATGGGTCGAGAGCTACGACTTCCATGTGATTTAAAGTTCGGCTGCCCTCCGGGAGAAGATTTGGCAGGGGAAGACTATGTGAGCGACCTGAGACGAAAAATGGATGAAATCCATAATCATGTGCGATCCAACATCCAACGTGCTAGCGACCGAATGAAAGAGAATTATGACCTAAAAACGGATTACAGTGGTTATAAAGATGGAGATATGGTGCGGTTATTTAACCCACAAAGACGCCGAGGTCTCTCCCCAAAATTGCAAACATCATGGGATGGACCATACCAGATAATAGAGAAAATCAACGACATCGTATACAGGATTCAAAAACCACCCCGAGGAAAACCAAGAGTCCATTTCAATGTCAGGCGATTGAAATGGACAACTCTTATGTTGGCGAAGAAGATGGCGCAGCGATTCGTGCGGTGGTTGATCAAAGCGTCGAGGAAGCATTTGAAGACTTCATGGTTCAGCACTCTGATGGACTTAAGAGTCGTTTTGATGTAACGAGAGAACAACGAGATCTATTCCAAGTACCTTCGGACTATTCTCTTGCCCATTGTATGGCTCAGGATTTGTATATGTCACGAGGAATTGCTACCGTCTTCAGGAAGGAATTTGCAAGGTTGGAGGAACTACGCACTCAATGTCCTAAAGTCGGAAGCATAGTCCACCTAGATGTTAGTAGCCACCTACCGAAAAATATCATTTACTATCTGGTAACGAAGAAGTACTGTCATCAGAAGCCAACCTACAGGGATGTATGGCTATCATTAAATGAGTTGAGGGATTCACTTCTACGTGAGGGTATCAAGAAATTGGCAATACCGAAACTAGCTTGTGGGTTGGACCAATTGGACTGGAGAACAATCAGAAGCAGGGTGGATCGAGATTTTGGTATGCTGTTATAATTACAGTGGTATACGACATGAGAAGCCCATAGACTGCTATTTCTTTCGAACGTCAAAATTTACAAAGGGTTCCCAGTGCAGGTATCGTCATAAGGTGCCGGAGGACTCCTTTCGGGACGAAACATACCTAAGGAGGGGACAGTGACACGAGACGCGCGGGGAGAAGGGATGCGTCATGGACGTGCCGACTGGATCAAATTAAAAAAGGAAACAAGTGTCAGATAAAAATGTCAGATATAAATACGTGCTGGTAATATTAATTGACTTCAATAAATCATTTGTAATTATTTACACACCCGTATAACGTGCAAAAAACGTTACAATATGTTAGTGAATGAATGGTAAATTTATTTAAATAAATTATTTTCTTCTTGTTGTGTTTATAGTGTGATATCAACAAAGAAAGTGTTTTATTTAAATAATATGTTAGCCTTGTTTACTCTTAATTTTACCCTATAATCTATGCATTTACCTAGCGTACTCCTGACCTACGTCAATAAACTATCTATTAACCTAGCGTACTCTTAACCTACTACAATAATTTATTTCTAAACCTAGTGGAATTTTTAAATTCCTTATAGGTTATAGATATGTTAGGTCAATGGTCGGTTTATTGGGAAGGTTAAAAATATTGCTACACCACTCGATGATTCTTTGTCAAGATCAAGAGTACGATAAATGTCGGCACATTGTAAAGAGTACAATGTATTATATATTGCGATAGTTTAAGGGTACGCTAGTTAAATTTAAATGTATTGTGGTAGGTCAAGAGTACGCAGCGTAAAATTCATAAGCCGCAAGAATAAGTTAAATCAATGCAGAATTTTTTTTTTGAATTGTTCTGAATAGGTCGAATAAAATCTTTAATACAAAAAATCGATTCTCGATATAAATCTTAAACTATACCGTTATTCGGTTCTAGTATGCAGCATGATACTCATTTTTTTGTGGCATTTTGTTAATAAGTGAACCACAACCACTTCTAGTTTGATAGTGGAATGAGAAACAGTGCAACCAAAACAATTAATCATCAAATTACAATATAATAGTAACTGCGTAATTTAATTGGAATTATTAAACAATGTATCGCGAAGCAAAAGCAAAATTAAGTATATATATTATAATTATAATTTTGATCGAATTTTGTTGTAATTTTATGTTTGTCTTTTTTATTGGCACTTAATATAAACTTAAATAAGAAATGAACTCATTAATTTTGATAGTATTTTTAAAACTCCTAGTTCAAATTGATTAGTTTTAAATTTAGTTTAAAACTAAAACACAAAATTTTAAAGAAATCGCACCCAATTAATAACTTACCTCTCAACGAATAAAAATACAATCAACTATAACAAAAGGCTTAATTAATGTAAATTTCGCTTCGGGAAAGGAAGCGATGGGAATCTGGAGGAAAACCAATTACCGGAGGTGTGATGAACCACATGAGGCTATTAGGAGAAATTCACCCAATAAACCTCATCCTCATCCTCATCCTATCGCAAACGGTAATCAGACCCATATTGGTACCGTCCTCTTAATTGTTTTATAAAGCCAATTTCCATAAAAAGATGCAATCTCCACTCTCTACCTGAATTATAAAACGAAAAGCTGAATTGAGCAAAGAGACGAAAAGGACAGTGGGTTCGGTTTGGAAGCGCGTATCGCACCGAGATTACAGTTATAAACATGATTGAAAACATAATCACGATTAACCCAGAAGCAGGTTCAATGATGATGATAATACGCGGAAAAAAATGCGTCGTCGAAAAGTGTTCCCACCAGGCACGAAATTAAGAAAGGAGAAAATTACAGCAGAGATAATCATGTGGAAATTTAATAAAAAATTACAGTACCATTTTAGTGTGCCAATTTTAATCAGGCTTAATAATAACAAAATAAAATATTATAGAACACACCTTTAAAAATTTTTGGTTTAATGATCAATTTGAAATTGAAAATTTTGGGAGCGGAGCTCGCAGACTACTATTTTTCATAATCTTTCTTCCTCTAAGTATGTATTGAAGATTGGGGTTAACAATGTATTTTTTTCTATGATTGAAACTAAGTATGCAGAAAGCAACAAATGTATGTACTTTTCGTCCAAAAATTGAATTCTAAATTGTTTACAGAATGAAGCGTTAAAATTAATGTTGGAAACATTTATAGATATTTTATTTCAAATAAAAAATGTTACTTTGAAATGCAAATATTAAAAATTAAATTCTTTTAAAATAAGAGGATAAATTATTCAGGTAGTATTTAATGGATTGATATTGAAATTTTGTTTTGTCTAAAAGAATTATTTTTGTAAGTGCACGCATTAAGTATTTTGACGAGGCACATATATAATTTGAACTTTATCAGACGATAAATAAAACTATACTTTATTAATATCACAAACGAAATTTAATCAGTGACTATAGTTTCAAAATTTACAAAGCCATTACCAAACTTACAGTACACTGTTAATAAAGTATAGTTTTATTTATCGTCGGATAAAGTTTCTGCTTCAAGATGTATCACATAGTTATGGCTTCAATCATCCAAAATATTGAACTTTATCATTGGGACCTTCTATCTTAATTTACTTTTCAGGATATTTTAATATGATTATTATTAACACACTTCTTTTTAAGTTTTAGCAGGAACATAAAAGTTTTTAATTTTCTCAATAATGAAAAAACTAAAAAAATATATTTAATAATCTCCCTTTATGTGGAAACTTTAAAACAAATATGAAGCGTATTATGCATGATGATTACAGAGGATTTCTGTAAATTTTAATATGCGTCGACTTAAGTGAAAACAACAATTAATTACAGCGCGTCCAGTTAAGCTAATTACCCAGCATTGCTCCTTTGTCCTTTACGTTTTGAAGTGAAGGCGTTCATTAATTTTTTTTTCTCGCTCCGACCAGAAAAAAGTTCCCAAACTCATTTAACATTATGACCTATCATTTTTTGAAAACTAATAACCGGTAATGAGATTAAGAACCGATCGCCTCCCTCGGTATTAATTAACGTCCGTTAAATAGCCGATAACTTTTACTAATGATTTTTAAGTGCCGCGCCGAAGAGAGACTTAAGACTTAATTAAACGACCGATTTTTTCCATTACGGGGGCTGAACCCGGGGGTGAGATTTAATAAGACGATCGGCGTGCCGCTTGGCGGGGATACACAGCGGGGGTTAATTAACTAGTGTCGTTACGGGCTACTATACGCGGTTAAATGGGGAATTAAAGTGATGGCGGTAATGAAATTGATATGAAGTTATTCATTTTAACTTGTTTTATATTTGTTATGCACAAATATTAGATATTTTTCTCATGAATTTTCATAATAAATCCTGTAAAATTATTTTTTTTTTTCCAAATTGTCTCTAAATATTTATATATGAATGACATTTTTATACAAACAGGTCTAAAAATTTCAAGATCAGATAGACCTCTAAATAATATTTATCTTATCTCAAAATCAATTAATACAGTAGCTTCCTGATAGTAAGAAATAATAAAGTAAAACTAAATAAAATAAAAAACATTTTTTATCGATCTAAGAAATCATCAAAATACTCAATTTAATAAGTAAGTTTTAATAATATTTTGAAAAAATCTATATGGAAATGATTTATTTACTTGCTGCAAGATGATAGATAATTTTGGTCCATACAAATTTGAACTGTTCTGGCAACTAGATAGTTCTAATCTTTCAGAATAAGTTCGTTCATAACCTCTGGTATTGCACAAATGCATAAATTATTATTAAGATACTCGGCTCGACTCAAGTAATTGTTTTGAAGCTACGAAAATTGAATTGAATTGGTCCCTATAACCAATATCAGTTAATATGTGGATAGCTCTCCCGTATAGAGTAAATTTTGTAGAAGCAATACTCTAAGACCAGAAAAACACTTTACTTAATCTAGATTCAAATTGAGTATGAGTTTACTTCTAAGGTTCCTTTTATCCTCTTTCCAACTCAGAACTGTACAAAATATCTCTTCTTTATAATCACCATTTAATAAAAAATTTCACAGTATTATATCTATTAAGCTAAATTTGTTGGAGTTCAACTCATTCTTAATTGTCATGATGTGGAGGAGCAGTACTTATTAGCATGAGGAAAAACAGATTGTTTTAGAAGTGTCTGTATGTACTTCGACGGTAGAATAAGAATTTTATAATAAACGTTTCTCAAAACTTCACGAATTACTCCTCAAAAACAAAATACTATCCTACATCCGTGACCGGAACCCGAACTACCAATTTGGCTTCCTTCCAAAACGATTCAGTATGCTCCCACTTACCATCCTTACCTCAAACATCCAAACAACACACCTTGAAGGACAGTCATTAGCCATCTTACTACTGGATATTAAAAAAACCTTCGACTCTGTCTGACATTAAGATCTGTTGTACAAATATTACCTCCCTAAAATTCCTACCCACACTATTTTCATTATCAAGCAATTCCTTTCCAACAGATCCCTCAAAGTCATAATTAACAACTCCTATTCCCCTTATTTTACTACTAGATTACCTCAAGGATCCCCTCTAGAATCCACTAGTTTACAACATTTTCTGCTTCGACATCTACAACCCTGATCCTCTTCACTTTAATGGATCTAAATATCTCCCTCAATTTGCAGATGATACAGCCCTAAATTCTCGTGCGAACCGAAAGCTCTTCAACAGCTTATTGACACCCTGCAACAAATTATTTCAGCTTCTAATTCCCTATCACCGTAACAATAATCCTGCACATAATATTCATATCTCTCACACAACATTCACAAAATACCTAAGCATTACCACAGACAAAAAAGTAAATTTCAAGCACCACACAGCTTTAAACAAAACAAAAATCACAGCTAGAGCTAAAATTTTCAGAAACCTAATATATAGAAAGAACGGTATATGTATAGAAACAGCGGTTAAAATATATAAAATGACCTGCCGCCCTCTATTCGACTATTGTTATGTCCTTTTCCCCAACTCCTGCAATCCTACTATCCACAATATCCAAATTAGGGGGCGATCCTCCTTAAGAACTTTAACCAAAATCCGCCACCCTAGTAATCATCCTCACAATCCTTCTAACCAACTTGTTACGTTCCATTTGTTTATTATCAGGTAACTGACACGTGAACCGAAGAACATAACAAGTATATTATTTCTCCCAATATGAAAATTTGGTTCCATCAAAAAAGTAGCAGAACAAGTATCGAATTTATTAAAAACACAAGTGATGTGAAACTAGCTACGTTCTATAAGAAAACTAAGTTGAAAGTGAAAAGGTATTCAAATTGTATATATGATTTAATATTTAATTTTCAACTGACAGTGCCTGAAATCCAAAATAACACCAAAGTTTATGAAAATCAGATGTTGCAACAAATCAATAGAAGCTAAACGCGCTGTAACAAAAGCAACCACGTATTAGATAGATAGATGTTATATGGGTGGCACCAGCGCCTATTCCACCGCGACCTTTCCAGGTCTATTGTGGATCCCTGTTTATTTCAGATAACCAGCTCTAGCTTTGCCTCTTTGATTAGTCCTATTAGCCCTGCCAGAGGGGCTTGGGTATAAGTCTCCGCGCTTGGGTTTGTAGTGCCTAGTTTTTGATATCTAATCCTTGCTAGACCCTCGCAGTGGCATAGGATGTGGAACGAGTCCTCTTCTTTCTCTAGGCAGAATCTGCATGGTGCTTCTTCCACCAGGCCTATTTTGCTCATATGTTTGTTGAGCTTGCAGTGTCCTGTTATCAGGCCTACTATTATTTTGACCATTTTCCTGTCTTGGTTCAGGAGTTCGGTCGTGAATTTTGGCGATTGTTTCTTAAGAAACTGTTTCGCCTGTCTCTGTCCTGGTGAGTTCGTCCACCACGTATGGGCCTGTGTCTCCACCCATTTTTTATGGATCGTTTGACTGCGGTTTTGGAGATTCCGCAAGAGGGTTCCGGGCCAATTACTGCTTTTTAAGAGCCTTTTTTGGAACCACGTATTGGATCTAACTGGAAAATAGAAAATAGTACACAAAATGCTTTTACCTAGGAGAACACCTTAAAGTGGTCCATATGGAGCTCACAAAACGTGTAGATAACATCTCTAGACTGTTTTCTGGCGGATTTCATGTAATCTGTTAACAGAATATCACACAAACAGTACATAAACCAGAAGAAACAGTTGGATAAGTTACAAGAATTGCGGAACAATAAAAACCTACAACAGAGGACCACCACCCATATATTTTACCCTAGGCTAAAAAACTTCACGCAGAGGAAATCAACGCAGAGGAAATCAAACTGATGGAAAAGGGACTAAAATACACACCGACGCCAACCACCCTTAAGAACAACTATGAAGAACTAGCATTAGAAACAGAAATTGCAATAAGGAGAGCAGATTTAACGTATAAGGTGGACGTAATACCCCTTTCAAACACGATTATTAAAGACGACAGGGAATTATCGAAACCGAAACAAAGCAGTAATAACGAAAAGAAAATCATGATTTGATAATATGTAAAGCCGACAAAGGGAATACAATGATAATACTCCACAAGAATGAATACGTGGAAAAAGTGAAAGCATACATAAAACAGAAGTACAAAAAAATCCGACAACGAAATTCCAAAAACAAATCACAGATATGATAAAACACTCTACAAGTATACCGGAAAAAGAAAAATTCATACTGAAGGAGATGAACCCAAGAGCACCAACCCTATACGAAATGCCAATGGTTTACAAAGAAAAAATACAAATTTTACCAGTGGTGTTATATTGTCAGGCACTGACATACAAAATCAGTTTATATACAAAAAAAACTACCACAGCTAATACCCCACAGATCAGATTATTCTATAAAAACCTCAATAGAATAATATAACGAAACAGTTAAGCTTTAATCAAAAAGTCTATTCTAGTTCCGTTTCACTTAAAAAGTTTGTTTACATCTATACCAGTCCCAGAACTAAAAGATGTTATTAATAACCTTATAGTACAACATTGTCCACAAGAAACCGAGATGTACACAATGATCGAACATAGCCTAGATCAAAATTATTTTCTGTTGAATAACAAATATTACATACAGAAAGGGGACTTCCAATGGGTTCCCCAATATCGCCACTATTTTTTTTTAACTTTGAGAATGATCCGTAAGGACCGAAACACGTGTCAGTTACCAGATAATAAACAAATGGAATATAACAAGTGTATTACTTTTCCCAATATGAAAATTTAGTTCCATCAAGAAAGTAGCAGAACAAGTATCGTACTTTTAAAAAACTCTTATATGAATCTACCTCTGTTATCCCTATCAATGAACGTCTTCTATACCTAAGCGAAAAATTTTTCAAAAATTATTTGACACATCTGCTTGCGCAGAAATTCTAACCTGATCCCAAAATTCAAAACCTCTCCATCCACTACTTTCGAATTCATCCCATCACATCATCATGGGCGTAGCCAGCATTATTTTCTGGGGGGGGGGGGCTAAGAGGGGCCGACTTTACAAAAAAAAACTGGTTTGGTTGTGTTTACAATCATGTTTTTATCTAAATAAAATGTATATAATAATCACGTAACACACTAAAATATTTATTCATGTTTCTTCTTCCCAATTAAATAAGTCTTAATTTTCGATTTTTTTCAGCAAAGCGGCTCAACACTTTTTTAGCTGATTTTTTTTTAATCATTTCATTCTGTACATTAAGCAGTGACATGTGAGAAAATCGTTCCTGAAGCATTGTGCTTCTGAGCCACGTTTTTATTCGCCTCATGGCAGAAAAACTTCTCTCGCAGCCGGCGGAGCTCACTGGTAGTACTATTGCTGCTTGGAAAAGTTTATACAAATTAGGACAGTACTCTTTCTTAAGATGCTTTCTCAAATTATCAGCATTAATTTCGTCATTTTTAAGTCGAAGCATGTTTTTCATGTCTATCGCTTCAGCTTCTAAGGCTGAAGTATCAATTATTAAGAGTTTTTTTATAATTGTTTATGAAATCCTCTCCGTTTTCATATCCAATTTCAAAAATGCGTCAACTGCACGAGCTAACGGTAAATTTTCAAATCGGCGTTTTAGATTAACAATGATGTTATCAAATACAGGGTAGTAAATGTTGATCTTCCAGTAGTCTTCTGGTTGTGTATCGGCCGGCAAATCTAATGTCTTGCTTTTGCCCACAGTTGACTCAGTTGACGTCTCCGTTTTGACACTCTAACAGGTTCAGGTTCTAGTGAAATCTCTTGCTTTTTAGCAAACTGCTCGATATCTGTCTAAATTTTGAATTGATTCCTACATGTTTCGAAAGTACCTATAGTACTTGTTATGAGATCACTAGCCTGACCAAGAGTTGCATTTTGTGTCTGGAAAAATTTACTCAGAACATTTACTATAGCGAGAACTGAGTGAAGTATGTGTAAGGAGACGACAAACTCTGGTTTCGTTATAATCGTAAGTAATCACAGTGCTTCTACTGTGTGCTTATCTCGGTTCTCAGTGATCTCTTTTTCTAAAGTTAATTTAATTGCCTCATAATTTGTCAGTACTGCTTTGCAGTTTTCGTAGCGACAACTCCATCTGGTAGTACTTAGACTTCCCATTTCACGATTAGTAATTCCGAGAGTGCCTTGTAATTTGTTTAGGCTCGCATGATGGCCAGGTTGTGAAAAGTGGATATACAAAGCTTCGAGGCCGTTGAAAAATGTTTTTGCTAGTGAAATATTTGCGCACGAATCAACAACCACCAGATTAAGTTTATGTGCTGTAAGTTTATTGCGTGAGGATGAGTTTGTTTTATAATGGCCTGAAGGCCTCGATTTTGACCAGACATGACGCTGGCACCATCATAAGACTGCGCAAGAATTGGAACATCACCCCATGGTGTTTATTCAAAGTGTCCAAAATGAGTGTAGCCAGTCCTTGCGCATCTCTGGACTTGGAACAATTAACGAAACCTATAAATCTTTCGACAATGTCCAGACCGTTCGCATATCTTACAGTCATTGATAATTGCTCCTCTTTAAAACAGCTGGCCTCATCCACACTCAAAGAAACAAAAACACATGCTTTAGCTTCTTTCGCAATCTCCTCCAGAGTAAGGTTTGCTATCATTTTAATTATTTCATTCTGTATATCTGGGCTGCAATAATTGTAGTGTTTTTCGAAATGATGAGTCCTCTCGGTGACCTCTTAAAGGCAAGCCCTGCCGAACAAGGGTCAGTACTATATCAATAACTTTGGCTAAGTATTCTCTGTTTTGAACAACTTCTTCCTATTGTTGTTTCATAAGTTGTTGTTGAACATCTCCAACAGTAAAAGATTGGCGATAGGACACATACATTTGACTGCATTCAGCGTGAGGTGATGATTCTGAGTGTTTTTTTAATGCCTCTGCTAGCTTTTTCCAGTTGTTAAAACCACTTTTCACAAATTTTTCATTTTGATTTCGTATATTTCCTTTATTGAAATGTCTGCATACGAAACAGTAGACTTTGTCTTCTTCTTTGCTGTATTCCAACCAGCTATTATATGATCCATAATATTTCGACGAAAACGATCTGAATTTTGTTCCAAATTTCGTTTTGAAGAGTGCCTAATTCTTTTGATTTTTCATATTTTGAGTCGGCTAACTGTGATGTTGATGCTGACGAGTTTTCTGAATCCTGGGTAGTTTCAACGTCCTTTTTTTTGTTCAAACAAGATTCCTGTATAGAGTTTGTTGACGATTCGGATGTAGGAATGCTAGGTCTTGTCACATCTATTTCCGTGTTATCTTCAAATAAGATCTGATATCTTTAAATTTCTTCATGCTTGAATTTAGAAAATAAAATATTTGTAGGCTATTAAACTGTATCCATAATTGTACAATTGTACTTAGAAAATTGTACAATTGAAATTATTTTTCACATTATAATTGTCAAACAAAACAAAACAACGAATAAAGAATTAAATGTAAGTAGTAGGTAGGCACCAGTGGGCACTAACTTACATGCAATGCAACTTAATATTTATTTTCGATATCAATTTGGAATTTCTGTGGTTGCTTAAGGAAAATACGTTACTCTTAATTTTAGATGTACAGGGTGGCCTATTTCCAGACTAGATTATAGAAAAACCGACTTAGGTGTCTGGAGATCGATTTTTGAGAACCGTTTAAAAAAACTACATGGCAAAATCTTGAATGGTTGTTGAGATAATGGGCGTTTTTCGATTTTCTGTCATTTTTAAAACCGCTGTATCTTTATTATTTATAAAAAATAATGTATTTCTATAAAAACATTCTTAGGGCACTTGTTCGTCGTAATTATATATTGAAGCAAATAATGAATATTTAGTTTAGGCCATAGCCGACTAAGATGTCCATATAAAAAAGTAAAACTTTATGTTATTTCTCAAAAACCGTGATATATAGAAACATTCTGAGAATACCATTCGATTTTGCTTAAAAAAGTGCCTTAAGAATGTTTTTACAGAAATACATTATTTTAATAAATAGAAAAGTTACAGCGGTTTTTAAAATGACAGAAAATCGAAAAACGCCCATTATCTCAGCAACCATTCAAGATTTTGCGATATACTTCTTACAAATAAACATTTCTCAAAAATCGATCTCCAGACACCTAAGTCGGTTTTTCTTTATCTAGTCTGAAAATAGGTTTTCTCTGTTAAAAACCATTAAAATAGCACCACCATGTATATAAAAGACAGATAATAATAATTTGTGAAGAGTTTTTTTCCTAGAATTTAATAACATTAAGTGACCTCGAGTAACTTTCCTTCATAGGAATGTATTTGAAATAAAAAGTCACCATTTAACTTGTTTGTTTATGTTTATATCACACATTCATTTACGTAACGGAACACGTATGTATTTAACAAATTTTATATTAACTTTAACAGTACATTTTTATTCAAGTATCTTCACAAAGATAAACATGTTACTGCTGTTTCTGAGCAGATAAATAAAATAATAATAATATAACAACAAAAACGTAAAATGTTGACTCACCTGTATGGAACCGTTTCTGTGTTAGAAGATTAGATTCAGAAACTAATCAAACTATAGCAATTTTATCTAATTATATTCTTATAAAATAAATACAAAACAAAACACTTGCTATTTGATATATCGAATAGCATTACCGATATAAATGGTATATCGTTTTAAAAATATCAATATATCTTTCTAAATGAAATGAAAAAAAATAAGAAATATTAAACAATATTGTATTTCAAACGATATCTTTTATATTTAAAGTAGGTATAGGTTCTTATTTCAGTTTAATCATAATTGTTCCGTTTATTCATAGAGGGCGCGGCAATCAATTGAAGAATTAATTTTATTGTGCATTTCGATATATCGAAAAATTTATATTATATTATATCGATTTATCAATATATCGAAACAAATAGCATAGAGTTATTTTTTTTCGATATTTCGAACCGATAAACGGTTTGCACGAGAAATACCTTAATCGCTTTCACCACCGATTGAATTCTGAATTGGTTTTTATTTATGTGATATCATTATCGGTAATATTAATTGGTCATTTGAATTTAATTATGTTCGGATTATTTTGGTGGGGTGGGGGCACTGGTCTTTCTGGGGGGGGGCGTGCCCACCCTTGCCCCCCCTGGCTACGCCAATGCACATCATCCACTGACGTGACATATGGACAAGGACAAATCCGGGCTGAAAGAATTAATTTTTTATTATCAGGTTAATTCTTTGTCGTGTTTTCATATTAATTTGAAAAACGGGTTTAATAAAATTATAAAATTGTTTAATAACTATGATTGTGGTCCCTAAAATACTAGATAATCTGACTTCTATACAATTCCGATATTTAACACGGAAAATCATAGTTGATAATTAATACAGATTTCTTGATGGCAGGTGTAATCTTTTGAGTAATGATAATTTTATTTTAAAAAGTTTTTCTGAGCGAAAACAAGTCGATGCTGTATATACAAATATTGCTAAGGCTTTTGACCGTAAGGACCACGACATATTAAACACTGATTTGAATGGTTATCGTTTTTTATCTCTTAATAATTGACTGGCTATATTCATTTTGAACAAATCGTTATCAGATTTTAAACTTACGAAATTGATGTTTGTTTAGGTATTCCACGGGGCACTTATATTGGTCCTGTATTGTTTTTTTAGTTGTTAATGATTTGTGTGACTCGTTTACGTATTATAAATCTTTAATATTTGCGGATGACCTGTAATTATTTCCTTCAGAATTTTGTATGTATTTTTAATGTCGAACACTGCAAAAATTATTTCGCCACACAGTGGCTTCATCGGGTAGATTATTAATGTCATTAATCATCTAACCAATGAAGCCAATGTGTGGCACTAAAAACATCAAAAATTATCAATGAAAGTGTTTTATTTCCTACATATTATACAATCAAGTAACAGCCAATCAAATAAAATTATTTCATTCAATTGATTAATCAATAGTTGGTTAGAACATGGTTTAAATAAATTATTTGGGTTTGACGAACACTTTATCTTTAATATGTCTAAATGTAATCCCATTTTCAATAATAATGTAACTATCTTTGGCTATTCAATTAATCTAGAGCCATTCAAAAGAGTTTGTAGTATTAACGATTTAAGAATTATGTACGATTCTAAATTGTCTTTTAAATATCGTGTAAATTTTATTGCTAAGAAGGTTTTTAACATGTTAGGGTTTATTTTTAGAGATAATTATACTTTTAAACAGTACGCCCTGAAAACTTTTTATATCAGTCTAGTAAAATCCAGTGTATAATATTATTTGGTCTTCGCAATATAGTTGTTATCTATTAGCAAACCAGCGCCATGAATTTATTTCAGTTACCGATTATAACTTTCTTTGTATTCACTTTAACTTGAATTCCGTAGAATTATGTTGAATTTTTGTTTTCTACATAAATATTTTGGACATCTAGCTCTTTTAAATTTTATGTTTAGTTCTACACTCATTAACTTACCCTGTAAACTCTTATTTAGATTACCAAAAGTACTTACTAATTAAGATTTAAATAACCTTCTTTACGGATTTGATTATGCAGCAAGAAATGTTGGTGGTTTTACATCATATAACCTCAATCTAAATCACATGGATGGATTTGTAAATTAAGGACTTTGAAAATATAAAGAGCAATTCAACATATGTCTGGAAATTTTACAATTCTACCTCTGTGATATATATTAATAATAATAATAGTTTATTATTATTGTGGCACAACTCATGTTGCAGGATATGAGAAAGAACGTGCACCTCCATATTCAACGATCTGCGTCCGTTCAGTTAAATAACTCTCAATTACTGTTATAATGTTGTTTATATTATAACCTTTTAATTTCAATATGAGAAGCTTATTTGGCATGCTCTCGAAAGCTTTACTGATATCCCTGTAAACTACATTAGCTTGATACCTATTATCTAATATATGTGAAATGTCCTGTGTAAAATTTAGAAAATTTTGTTGTGTTGCTTTAGACTAATTTTGTGGCGAACGTTAAAACAAATGTACTTAGTTATTATACATTCAAAGACTTTAGAAAAATTACTGACGAGGGCAATAGGTCTATAATTTTTTATTTGATTTCTATAACCAGTTTAAAACGAGGTACAAATTTGTGTTCCCTTTGTCATGGAAAGACAAAGGGAACACACCAGTCTTAAGAATTAAATTATATGTAAAAGTCAATGGTTTACATAAAATGTGGCCACAATCTTTCAATACAAATAAAGGTATTTTGTCTAAACCAGCAGTTAACGAGGCTTTGAGATTCTTCAACTGTATCAGAACATCTTCTTCAGCGATTTTGAGATTAACAAATAATCCATATTTAATAATAGATGTAGATTTATTACTTGCAGCATTATATTTATAAACAGGCTTGAAATGGTTTGCGAAAGCATTGACGATTTCTGTTGGTTTCGATAAAAATTTGTCTTCATATGTCATATTTCCTGGAATTCGTGTTGTATTTTAAATTGTTAACGGTTGTAGATAAACTTAATGAGTAATGTGAATTAGCGCAGTCTTTAAATTCAGGAATATTAAAGTCGTCCAAAATTAACACATTGTCATAATGGACTATCACAGAATCAATAACCTCAAGGAGTAAGTTCAAAATTTCAAGACTAGGTTTGGGAAGATAAACACATATCATCAGGATTGTTCTGCAATTAATAATTATTTTTGCAGCAACTGTTTCTATTCCATCGGAAATATTGGGTAGAATAACTTCCACAGAAAACAGTATATTTCTTACTGCCAACAAAACACCACCACCAACTCTATTAAGTCTGTCACAACGATATGGTATACATCGTAATAATTGGGAAATAGTTCAGAATTAAAAAGGCTGCTGTTTAACCAACTTTCAGTAATAAAAATTAAGTCATAATTAGACGAGCTTATGTTATTATAAAATTGTATGGTTTTTGATTTCAGCCCCCTGGCGTTTTGATAGAAAATATTTAATTTATTACCATTACTCTGTTGGAAAGTTGTCGGTTTTTTGGCAATGTAGTACGAGACACAATTTTCAGTTGATTATTTACATACCGGATAAAAAGATTAGGATCATTCCGAGATTTAAGATCATTTAAAACTTCTTTGTATTCTGATCGTTGTAAAATAGTTCTGTCAGGTTGAATTTTAAAAGGTCCGGAGAGCGATTTCTTGTTTTTCAGAATTTTTATAACATCATCAGGTCGAGATAGTATATTTTTTGTTGGTCTTATGTGGTCACTTTTTTTACCCAGTCTAAAACACCTATTAATGGTTATTGTGTGGATGATTGGTTTTAAGAGAACCTTGATCGCTGTTTCATAATGGCATCTTAGATCCTCTGGATTTGTGTCTTGAGATTCAGGTATATTGTACAGAATAAGATTATTTTCCCGATTCTTCCTGTCCTCTATTTCGCGAACGAGTGAAATACTAGACGACGATCGCACTTCTGATTTCGATTCGCTTTTGATGCCCTTTTATCAGTTAGGGCAATTGAAAATAGTAGACACATATATGTTCAAGTAAATAAAAAACACGAGAAACCTTTCTAATATATACGGATGTAATACAGGGTTCAGCATTTGGGCCAATCATATTTTTATTATTTATCAAGGACCTCGCTGAACATGTAAGCGAAGGACTTATATATTTTTTAACACTGGACAGCTACAATTATATCTAATTAAATCTAATCCGAACTATTACAAGAAGTAAATATGTTAAAATTCAAAATATCTGAAGAGTGCAACACACACGATCTCCTTCTTAATAGCAATAAGGCAGCTGAGATCCAGATCTATGATAGAAAAGTACTTAAAACTGTCGACAGATTAATTTTAATTGATTTTATATAAAGTAAATTAAATAGATTTTTTTATTCATATTATCAGAATTTATAGATATTGTTTCAAATAAACTAAATAGCGTTTATTAGACTTATTTAAAGCTAAAAGGAATTCTTGAATTTTGGAGGAGTTTACTTTGTGGTACATTTTCGATTTTAAAATAAAAACACTTAACAGTTTAGTAATGATTACCTTGTAATTGAAACTAGTCTTTAGAAATAAAAAATATTAGTAGTATATTTTTTTTCTTTATTCTAAAAGGAATTACGAAAAAGGTAAGTTAAATCATTATTTTCTGTTTATTCCATCTAATTATTAAATAGTAAGCTTTTCTAGGTTTCTTGTACTAGATCCTCATGCCCAACATTTAAATCAGTGAGTATGTTCACGTCAAATTTTTAATACTATTTTATATCGATTTAAAAAATGATATAATGTACATTTAATTGTTTAATTTTTACCACAATCAATAAAGAATTTATTTATTCATTATAATATTTTTTTGTTATGAAATTACTTTAAATGTATTTAAATTTTTGATTAACATTGCTTAGTACGAAAATGTATAATCTAAACACTAACACAATATCGTTAATTTATTAATTTTAACTTTTACTGAAATTTTTTTTTGCTCTTGACATTATTTTCGAAGACCTGAATAATCTTCAGCATATTGGAGATTAATATATTTAAATTATTTAGAATACTTTCTTGAGAATTATATATATTAAATGTATTTTAAATACTATGTTTTAATTGATCTGCCCATTAAAAAATCCATACACTAAATCAATGTTATTTTGACTAACTTAATTGTTAGCTTAATAACAAATTATTATTATTATAATTAAATGTTGATTTAATAAACAATGGAATTTGTGTTAAATACGTCCCAATAAAAATTATCGCGATGTCAATACCCAACAAATTCAACCACTCGCTGGCACTTAATACAACCAGTTATTAAAAACCAAGCTTGGAATAGGGGCACTTATAATATTGTCTGCACGAGATAATTACACCATCATAAAACCTCGTTTAGTTTTAATTAAGCACATTAGAAATGCGCGACTTCGCGTTGCGCCATTAATCATCCACCAACTGGAAGACGAAGAACGAACGCGCCGGGCAGATAGAAAGAAACATTTTCCGTAAGAAATAACAAAAAGAAAAGAAAAATATATGCATCGCTTCCAGTAACAATTACAAAGAGTAACGTGATCATCGTGTAATCACTGTTAACACTTATTTTATTACCGCCCTCTTATTATCTCTCGAGGAGCGCGTGTGGGTGTTGAAGAAGGTACACCCTTTTTGCACGTATTTCACGCATCTCTCGAGGGTGATTTTCGGCGGGAATTAATTAACACCTGTTAGGAAGATTCTCACGTCTGTTCATCACTCAGGAGGTTGATGTTTATTATGCATTATGCACGCCGTTTGATCGCCAGAAGATTGAGGCGTGGTCGTCTTCAAAGAGGTACGCTAACAAGCCGATATGGGAAGATGTATCGATTTTATATGGTTACCATATTTTGCTAAATAATTAATCTATATCAAAATAATTAATTACCTATACTTACTAATATACGCAAATATATGCTAATAAGTTTTATAATCTAAAGATGGGTTAATATCGAGGATTGGTCGTCGAATATTGATTCATTTTATAGTAGAAAGTTTGATAATGATTGATGATTAATTGATAGTAATACAAATAAAAATAGATTATTGAGGACCTACAGGAAACATGGTTTAATTTAAATACAAACAGTTTGTAATAATAAGATAGAGATTAATAATATCATCAAAATATTGATCGATGATTTGTTTTTAATGTATTCATCTGTAGAAGTTTGATTACAAAGACTGCAAATAATATTAGGTGTAGGTCTCTCTATAATTAATTTATATGGAAAGTAATTTATGATTCTGTCTGTTCATAGAGAATGATATGCCTATTTTTAAGTTGATTTGATAGGTTATTTTAATGTAAACTATAAATAACTGTTTTTTATAATTATTTTAAAATTTAAAATATCCTTAGCTATATTTGATACAAAAAAAATAATTTTCTACAATAAGTAATAATTAAGACTAAAAGTGATTTAATAAAATAAAACAAATAAATTTTACATTTCGAGTTTTAATAGAATAAGGTTCCGATTTATTTTATTTATTAATTAATAAAATATAATATAGTAAAATTGTATTGAAACACTTTCAATTTGACATTAAATACAATTTTGCTATATTATGTATTATTAATAAATAAATAAAATAAATAGAAAATTTATTCTATCTCAAAAATTTGATTATATCAATATGTCACAAACATTTTTTTTAATAGTTACAATTAATTTTGGGATAAATATAAAAATAATTTTATTGCAATGTAAATTAAAACTACAGCTAAATTTGTATTTATTTGACTAAAGACCTTCAATAAGATCAACGCGGCAGGTGGCGCTTTCGGCTTGGGGAAAACCCGCAATTACACCTAATCACCAATAACACTTAACACCCTCGAATCTTCTTGAATTCAAGTGATTTATATTATAGGCATTACAACGGGAATAAAGCCTGTACCTGGAAAATAAACTTAAACCGAGATTTGTCTTGCATTTTCCGTTAATCTCTTTGGGGTGTTGCTGTTCTAGTTATTGTGAAATTCTTTGAAATTAGTTCCAGTATTTAGCGGCATATGAATTATACCTTTATAAATTGTTTATCATTATTAGACACAAAGCAAAAAGTTGATAAAACATTACTATTTGTTCTCAGTGTAGGTGTAGATAAGTATGTGACAGGTTAATCATTAAAGTTATATTGCATATTATAAATTTTATAGCTTGTAGTTAATAGTAATAGATTTGGAATTTTTAATGTAGAATAAATGTATTATAAAATTACTAACGCAGACTTATTACATTTATTACATACTCAAATTAATTTTTAGAAACAATCTAAACTAGTTTATTTTAATTTCTGAAATATTTATAGTGTTGATAAGTTTATAGATTATACGGTAAATACTTTGTTCACTGCACTCTTGATGAAAGTAGGTTATAGTTTTGTTTATGGATTATCAAAAAACAAAACCAAATGAATCTAGTATATACTTTTATTTCTTATTTTGACTTTTCAGCCTTGTGCTCAAATAATTGGACCCTAGACTAAGATATAGCTAATTTTTAGGTGTAAATTATTTTAAAGAAATTGAAGATCGTATATAGTACTTAAATCAACGCACGATTAGGATTGGAGTTTTTGGCAATAAGTCAAATAATATTAAGGGTTGTTTAGAATAAGGCCCTTGGCTGGTTTCACAAGATCAAAGAATTTGTAACTTCCTGATACAAGAAAAAATATGTTGATAGAGAAATATGATCTAAATAGAAAATATTTGATGCAAGCAAATTTTTTAAATTAAAAACAGATGTCAATGATATCAATCAGTGATGTTTAAGCATTAAATATTATTTTAAGTTAATCAGCTTTACATATGGCTTGAATATTTAATTTAGTACTGAATAAGCTATGATTTTTACTTAAAATACTAAACATTTATCAAAGTCTTATACTTAGCAGCTTAATCAATAACATGATTAAAGAATTAAAAGTTATTTTGTTAATTATCCTTTAGTTCTATTGTTGTTTGCTTTTGTATTTAATTAATTTGATTTTCTTAATTAATTTTAGCAAATACTTTCTTGAGTACCTCTTGAAAGTAAGCCTTTTTAATAAACCATTCCTGTTGGTTACTAAACTGTGTAAAATATCTTATATTTGTTTGATTTGTAATATCGTTTTTAATCCTCACCCCTTAGATGAATTAAATATTTAATATTTTCAGTAGTTAATGGTGTAATACTTAGTTACCTTTACTGTTTCTGGATGTGAATAAAAAATATTATGATTAAAAAAAAGTATTTTATCATTAATATTTTCAATATAAAAAATTCCAAGATTTTTTGGCATTATTAAAATTAAACTGGATAATATTGTAAATTTCTAATTTTTAGGATGATATTATTTGGAAGATAGTAATATGAATAACCTTGACTTTTTATTCAAAAATAATTAGTTTATGATGTGAATATTTCTTGATTTATGTACAAAAACTTTATGTACTTATACAGGGTTATTCACGCTATATGGCACGGAATATTGTGGCCAAAATACGTGACTTTTAAAAAGTTTCACTTTGGGAATACATGGGGGTCTATTAGGGCTACTTTTTAAAATTACATTCATAATATACAGGGTGTCCCAAAAACCCTAAAAGTATCAAAGTTGTGTTTTTTTTAATGAAACACCCTGTATTTTATTGCATTTTTGGATCCTTCGATCAAAATAAGTGTGTGTTTTAATAAGGTTTTTATTACTTAAACCTTAAGGTTTTTGAATTAATTTGAATTTTGTAAAAATGTAACCTAATTTTCATGTTTCAAATACTTAAAAAATAATTAAGCTATGCATACCAAATTTACACTGAAGTGTAACAATAGATCATATTTTATTTTCCAAGTATAATAAATTTGACATCTTATGCCGGGTGTAAAAAAAAATTGGAATTAAACAAATGAGAACTTTAAATGACTACAACTTCATTTATTTAAATGGAACGCTATATTTATTAATTTATCAGCAAATGCACGTTTTAATTATCTATCGAATGGTATTTAAATCTTAAGTGTTAAGTCTTCTCGTTTTTGCAGAAAACGCCAAAATATTGTTTATTGCACCGTTTTAGTACTTTTTAAGTAAAATGGTTTATGTATCTAGTTTTCTATGGTATTTAAAAACGTCAAATAATTAATTTAATCTGTCATTTTAGTTTAAATTTACAAAGCCTGTCTTTTGTTATAGTTGTCTTATTTTGCATTTTTGTGTTAGATCGTTAGTAATCGTTATTGTTTGAACATCGCTGTTGTATTTTTTGGTAAAAAAATGAAAATTTACTCAAAAGAAGGGGTTATTGGCATTATTTTTATGCTTGGAGAATGTCATCAAAGTTGTTTATTGGCTTGTCGAGTTTATACGCGTTAAAACGCAAAATCACACAACTATAACAAAAGACATCCTTTTTAAACTAAGGTAACAGACTAAATTAATTATCTGACGTTTTTAAATACGATAGAAAACTAGATACATTAAAATTTTTACTTTAAAAGTACTAAAACGATGCAATAAACAATATTTTGGCGTTTTCTGTAAAAACGAGAAGACTTAACACTTAAGATTTAAATACCATTCGATAGGTAATTAAAACGTGCATTTGCTAATAAATTAATAAATATAGCGTTCCATTTAAATAAATGAAGCTATAGCCATTTAAAGTTCTCATTTGTTTAATTCCAATTTTTTTACACCCGGCATAAGATGTCAAGTTTATTATACTTGGAAAATAAAATATGATCTATTGTTACACTTCAGTGTAAATTTGGTATGCATAACTTAATTATTTTTTAAGTATTTGAAACATGAAAATTAGGTTACATTTTTACAAAATTCAAGTTATTTCAAAAACCTTAAGATGTATGTAATAAAAACCTTATTAAAACACATACTTATTTTTATAGACGGATCCAAAAATGCAATAAAATACAGGGTGTTTCATTAAAAAAAACACAACTTTGATACTTTTAGGGTTTTTGGGACACCCTGTATATTATGAAAGCAATTTTAAAAAGTAGCTCTAATAGACCCCCATATAAGTCACGTATTTTGGCCACAATATTCCGTGCCGTATAGCGTGAATAACCCTGTATATATTTTACATTTATATTTATTAATATTTACTTCTTACGCTGGATTTCTTTCTTTCTTTAAGTAAATCCTGAAAGGAAGCATTTTTAATAAAGAAAATCTTGTTAGTTAGAAATATCACTAATATTTGTAATAAATCTTAAGACTTATTTCTGTGCTTTGTGATATTGTTTTAAAACCACAACTCTCCGATACATTAAGATATTAATATTGTCGATAATTGAAGATATACCAGTAAATTTTGAATTTTTAAGAGGTGTATTATATTATATTATATTTATAATTTTATTACATATGCTTATATAATTTAATAAATAATTGTAAATACCTTTTATATATCACACACTTTTATCTTTATTGTGACTATAGTTTCGACAGATTTTCTGTCATTTTCAAACTATACTCCAAATTTTTACAAACAACTTAGGCGTTAAACAGAGGAGTTTATATTAGGACAGTTTGATCATTTATTACTAGAATTTCAAGGTTACGTTTAATTTTATAAATTTCAAGAGACTCGTGTAAATCCATTTTTAAGCCCTTTTCAGCGAAATGAGTTATCTCGAGTACATCTGTGTCATCAAAATTGTGATTATATTATTATTTATTCTGCTTGAAATCATATTGCACTTACTATAAAGTAATCAATTTTTCGGTAGCTTACAAAGTTACTTGTATCATTCAGATTCTTTGAAAATGTAGAAAATTTAACTGTATACTTAATAAATCAAACAAACAGAATACATAGAAAAGTCAGAAGAAATATTTTAATGGTAATTGCAGCTGGTACGATATCTTACAATATTGTTATTATTATTTTTTTTTTGTAAAAAATGTAGCTCTTATATTTTTACTTCAGGTAAATTTATATATTCATCCCAAATCAATGAACTAGCCCATATTTATGACTTATATGTTTACATTATATAATTTTACTTTGTTTCAATAGAGATTCGATAAAAAGAGAATGGACGTTAAATTAATTTTTGTTACTATATATATTTTTTACAATTGAAATAATTGAAATTACCATAGTAGTGATGAATATTTTATCAGGCGGATAATTTGTTTGCAATACAATAATATACAAAAAACCTCTTTTTAAGCCATACTATTTACTGTTAAAAGTTTGGAGCCTACGTATTATTTTTTTTAAATATTTTTGTATATTAGTTCATAAAGTAAATTATATCTACTTAATCAAAACTGTAAATAAAAACTTATCGTGATATGAATCAATAAAATGTTTTACATAGATCTAAATTATTTATTCAAAATAATCCACCCTTCAATCAATTAGCTTTATTTAATCACGTTTAATTCAAAAGAGGATTGTAAACGTTTGGCAAAAGTCTCACTGAGTTTATTCCTTATTTTACATATTAAGCGTTAGATGTACATTTCGTTCACACATTATCAACAACAAACTAAAATCGTCAATAGTAACAAAAGCCTCAAATATATATTTTTCTTTTTATTTATTAGTACAATTAGCAAGGGCTAAATATATGATATTTATTTATTTATATATAACCCAACAGCCAAGAAGGCCAATTACAGGATAACTTAAATATTACATTGTATAAGTAAAGTAAATTTAGATTGCGTAATTTTAATACAATAACTCAAATTAGTGTGAAATATTTTAAATTAAGTTGACAAACTGAAAATTTTCAACAATAATAGGCAGCCGTTACAAAATAATACAGAGAAGATACAAAAAAACTAAACATATTACATCTAAAAATATTAAAGCAAACCAAGTAAGTATACAATAATTATTCATGAAGATACTAAATTTGTACAAACAAATTATTTGTTTTAATTGTAGTCTTTGATATATAATCAAATTAATTCATTTAACCAGTGGTGCAACATTCTATTTAAATAATTGGTTTCTAACTAAAAATTACTTGGTTTGTCTTTAGATATCTGTGAATTTATGTTATATAATATATACAACCAAACATACATCGATAGGAGAACTCCAATTCTATTTATTCAGATCAGACCTATATATTACTCTGTAAACCTCAGTGACAAATAAATGAATCATCAATTTATATCTATATTTACCTAATCTAAATATTTTATTGTAATTATATTAACAACATTTATTTCCTTTAGCTTATTTGAAACATATTGCTTAAAACACATAAGGTTAGATTGCGTATTGATGTGATATGCGATGGTCAACATATGAATGAATATAATCAGAAAGAATGGTTTCCAGAACCTTTGAGAAGTTTGAAATGATTGCAACCAGTCTATAGTTTTTGATATTAGACGGATCACCAGATTTAAATATAGGGCTGATCTGTGTAACACTTCGGGAAAACACCTTTATTAGAAGAAATCAAGTTATAAATAAACGCGCGAGGAATCGCAAGTGGTGAAACGCAATATTCGGTTTTAAATTTCTTACATATGAGTACACGACTTCTTCTTTGACACTTAAATTGCCTATATGCTGAAATATATTTTCCAGTGGTTCTCCAGTTCAGGATGTATCAGTGTATACACTTTTGAAATTATCCGCGAAATTTTGAAGAATATCTTGTGAAGAATTTAATGTTTTTGGGTCCTGTTTCTTTATGCCTGGGATCCTCTGATTTCCCTTTTTTATTAATAAAAGACCAGCATGATTTAGGATTACATTTAATACTTTCCTCAGTTTTCTGGATAAAATTGGAATAGGCTTTATTTACTTTCTCCATTAGAAATAGCCGTACGTTGTCATACTCATTTTTTTGGTGATAATTTGCCTTCGACTATTTATGTAGTCTGTTTTTACAACAAACTAAATCCAGGATTTTCGGGAAAATGTTTACTTTTTAGGAATATGCTGATTAATGAGTTTATAAAGTATATTGTAGTATTCATTACATGCATCTTCTACATTATTAATTTTTGTAAAAGGTATCCACAATATTAGCATCAGAAATGCGCCTAGCCTTAAAACTAAAACTCTCAATAACGTTTATATTAAATTAAATTAAATGTAAAAAATAATTTACCGATGCAGTTTTGTTAATATTTAAAAATGATTAGCTTAGAACGATAATACAAGAAGTAACAGCTATTAGTTAACGCCACTACTCCACGTACTTAAGCACCTATAAATGAATTACATAACTAATAGCTACATTCACATGACTTAAATTAAAGCTACTGCTATAGCAAATGTACTAGATTGAGAAAAAGGCACTTCAATTAGAAGTATCATTGGACGCATTGATTAATTTTCAAAATATCGCAAATAATGGGTTATGAACACTTAGACAAGAATCTTCTAGTTCTAGTCAAACGCACCTTGAACCTGTCATTTACAGTTTAAAAACTGCTACTTACAATCTGATGGAATTTCTAGCAAATGCAGATCATTTGTTGTAACTTATATATTCTGATAGTATTAAATATATTGGAAAGTTCAGCTGTGTAAGTTTTTTTTTCAAGGTCGCAGCAGTTCGTGCGCTTGAAATCGAAATTGCTAAAATTATAATTTCAAGTCAAGGCGGTAATCGGAATATAAGGTAGAAAACAGAATGCATTATGTGAGGAATATGAAGGGTTCTTGTCGAGAAGAGGGTAAAGCAATTGAACGCTATCAGGATCATACAAAGGGATTGATTAACCTACCTAAAAATGAGGAATTGGCAGTGGTTGATATTGTAAAGTAAAGTAAAACCCTTGCCTTAGGACACGAAACGAGAAAAGAAGTTAACTCAGACTGAGATATAAATATCAGCAGGAATTTGACTATTAATTTTTTAAATCTTAAAACACACCATCCTAGTGATTGTAAGTAAAACTTATATGTAGGGTGGGTAGCTTCTAAGATATCCACTAAATTTGACTGTGATTGGTTCGTGAGTTTAAATTAAAACCCACTGGTTTAATTTCAGCCCAAATTTGTATTTACACTTATTAAATATTAAATAAAAAGTAGGTACAAAAAGTACAAATGTTGTGGTATGACTCTGCTGCTGTTGCCTTACACACACACTCTCAGGGATGTGGCCCTTTTCCACTGTCTGAACATGCTTTACAAATTAGCGCGGTGCATTTTGGTGCATTATTTGATTTTGGCCTTAATAGTTATTAACATCCACCAATCCAAGAATTTTACGAAATGCAAATGCTACGACTCTAATTTTAACACTTAATTATAATGTAAGTGTTATTTCTCAAACATTTTTTAGATACCAGATTGTTTGTTTTCTAAAATATTTAAAGTGGGATAGTGAATACCGTACTAACATTTTTAAATTTAATCTAGAATACTACTTTCAAATATAAACAGCTGCACTATTCATTTCATTTTTTGAAAAATAAATCCTCTTGGTGACTGAATATTGGTTGGGAAAAATAAGAAAAAAATGCTAATAAAAACAAGAACTATCAGGCATCGATTGAAGAGAACTAACATAGATAAGTAATTTATTGTCTACTTAATTTTATTTACATGTACTGAAAATGTAACGAAATAATCCATAGCGGACGGTTTATAGTTTATGCAAGTTTATCAGTAAGATATTTAACACTTAAACTCATGTTCCAATGAAGATTTATAATTATTATGCTACAATATGTAAACTTACATATTTTGCATTTACAAATAATTTTGTTGTACTCTACTTTATTGCAAAATCAACGATATATTTTCCCTGTCTTGTATAATATATAAGCAATTACAAGTTGAAGTTGAGTACGCGTGAAAGCGAAAAAGAAAAATGGAGGGAAACAAGAACTGGAGGAAGGCCTTCTTTGGCTAACACTATCTAGAATTTATAAAATAAGTTAAGGGAAATTCAGTTTTGGAGTAAGTACCATTTAACAATTCTTAAAAAATGTGCGTGTAACTTAAGGTTTTTTGTTTTTATTTGTATTTTTATGTTATTGTTTTATTATAAGTTTTAAAAAATTATAGAATACGTTTAAATTACAAAAATAATTGGAGAAAATTCTCTAATTTTAAATTTTAAAAAATCAAGTTTTTGTGTGTTAGAAGATATATAAATTTCCATATATTGTCTAAAATCATGCAAAATATACTGTATGTGAATAAGTATTTGATTTTATATATAATTATCATTTATTTCATGCTAAATTTATGAAATACATAAGGTGATATAAACAAATATACAATTCATTTCGATCGTAAGAGTGAATTGTCAATGCGAATCGTATTTCATAAAATATTCTTCCACTTGAATCTACTTGTGCTATCCGGTTTACCATGGCGATTCAACAAACATTTATTTGGCAAATATTTACAATAAATTAATTTTTTTAACATTACTTTTATATAGTTATATTAAAACATTATTTCAACTTTACCAGAGAGTTTTTATAGACATTTAAATTATGAGTTCATTTATAGTTATAATTTCAAATAGAAATGCTGTCTCGTGTAAGTTCATTTCCTATCATTTTTAAGCGAACAATTGATTGATAAACCAATAATATCCTCGTGTCTTGTTCAAATAATAAATAAGAACGTCAAATACAGCTGCCCTTTACTTCCTTATCCATTTGATTAAATATGAACATATGAATTTGAGGTAATTCAATAGTATTCACTTCCGATTCAGACTTATGTGTTTAAATAAATAGTCGAAATTATCAGCGCGGCAACTTTTTGTAAAATAACAATACTATAAAAATAATATTTTTAATATTCTAAATGGTGCGTAATATTATTATTAATAGTAAAAAGTATTTTTCTTCTCTATGCGCACACTATCATTGTTTTGGATCCCTCTTCGACCAATGATTATTATTAATGATTTTTCTGAAATATATTCAAATAAATTACACTGCATTTATCGAAATTTTTCCATCTTTTGTAAACCTTAACATTAATCAATCATCAAACATTAGATTATGTCACAGCGTGCTGCGCACTCACCGTTTTCATAAATAAAATCTTAGATGATGATACGCGCTGAATTACGATTCCGGCCGATTATTAAAATTCTATATTCCTTCAAGTATCGTATTTCGTGTTATTTATACTTTCCACCGTTTCCAACAATTATCTAAATTAATGGCGTTGACAGAGGGGCCGTGGGGATGCGGCGAACCTCGGGGGGTACGGCCGTGTAGAATTACGTAAAAAAATACATATTCAAACTACTGTTTTTCGGTGTACGTTTCCAAAGTAATTAAGCTCCTGTCGTGGCTACTAACTACTACCCATCAGGAATTATGAAAGGCCGACATGAGTAATGAGGCTGTTAAAATACAAACCAGTATTCTTGTATTCTTTAGAGGAAATATTATTGCTGCCATCCGAGGTATTTATTATATTTATTACAATGCTATAAAAATTTGCGAGGTGTTATTACTTTTTATTGCAGGTTTTAATAGGTGAAGCTGTAAAAAATTATAAAAATGCACCTACTTTCAAGTGAAGGTGTTAATTTTCAATAGTACTTCATACTTCGATTAATATCTTTTATAATACTGGATTGACATTAAATAATATTAAAACATAATGATTACAAATACAGAAGTCTTCAATAAATTTTAACCGTACCTATAAATTCTAGACACTTTCTTTTGTTACAAACATCTGAAAATAGTAATAGTAGTGATTAATCATTAATAACGTCTTTTTAAAGTCAGGCTGTTTGTGTATTTATGTCCGAAAAATTTGACTCATTACTTGAAACGATTTCGCCATCTATCTAAATTATTATTAATTATATCCCAATGGCGAATAGTACCTGTCACACATCAGGTTGCAACTCGGATGAACAACCCTTCATCTTTCGGCTGCGATCATATGCGCTCACCAACTTCAAATATTACTTTCCCTATATAGTATATATGGGAAGTATTGTTTTCGTGCATGAACATGTCTGTGGGCACTGTATCTCAAAAACGAATGGCCTTATTGGAAAGAAACTTTAAACTTAAGATTTTATCGTTAAAATCTGGAACTGAAAAGCTTTTCGTAAACATTTATAAACCGGAAGTGGATGTTTACTCGAAGCTGTTTTTGGTTTTTTTCTGATATTTCTTTTAATTTGAAAAATATTACAAAACAAAAATTAAAGACAATGAGAAACTAAAAAAAGTTTTATTAACATACGCTTTTCATATAGTTGCGAGAAAAAAAAAGATAATTGATATTTAGCTTATTGCTAATAAACTATAGGAGTTACATGAAATTTAAATAACAAGTAATTGAAAAAAAATCTAAAATTGTTAAAGAATAGCATTTTCCGTTAACCTCATAGTTTTCGAAAAAATGTAAGGAAACTACTATGATGACCACCATCACCAATTTGTGTTCCTCTAAATTTTGCAATTTTTAATTAAAACTCTCGCTTATATTTTACTGATTGAAGGGTGACATAGAGGCCTCTCAACCACCCCACATATAAATACTAATCGATTTTGCTGCTTACAAAACAATCAAACCTTGTGTGTAATAAAAAATAAAGCTTAATCCAAATTTAAATTAAAATAAAGTTTAAATATAAATGACCTTCCATAATCAATCTTATCAAAACTCGATTTAATGCTTTTCCACGTATCATGTATATAATTTTTATTAATTTACCCACTCAAAAATTTTAAAATTCGTAAAATATTCCACCATTGCTTTACGTCATGAGTAGTTTCTATGATCTTTCTAGAAATATTGATAAGGGTGTTAGAATTTTGAAGCAGTTTTTATTAGATTCCTAAATTGTTATTCAATTTCTCACACCAAATTCCAAGAATTATCTTTAAAAACATTGTTTAATTTTAAGTTGTCTCGGGTTTTAACAAATTTTTTAACCACTCTTTAAAATTTTCCAGCAATTTTTCTTCTTACCCTAATTAAGGAATTTTCTTCAAAAGTTCAGGACTTTTCCGAATTTTATTTTTAATTTTTAAGAAACTTACATTATTTCTCATTTTGTCTTATTCAAATTTGCTTGATTTTTTAGAGAAACATTTCGTGAATCTACAACAGTGAATTGTTTTGTAGTCTTAGTAAGACTCACTGTTGTAGATTCACGAAATGTTTTCATATTTTTAAATTTATTATTTAATTTTAAAACCAAATTCAAACATTTCTTTGCTAGATTTCTAGATTTTTTTAAAATTTTTCTAGTAGAAATTTTGGCTCCAAATTGTAATCATTTATAAAGGTTTTTTTTTTGCTTTACTTGCTTTATCTTATCGAAATTCTCTAGGATTTTTACAAGGATTTTTGGGATTTCAGTAATATGAAATTTCTAATTTCCAAATTTAAAGCAATTTGGTCGTGTGCTCTCGTATTAAGAAAAATTGCTAGATCCTACAAAAAATCTTATCAGAATTAGCCACAATTTTCTTAGAGGGCTCTAGAATTTTAGTGTAATTTAAAGTCCAGATTCCCAGAAAATTTGTCAAAATGTCTAGATTCTTTTTGCAGTTTTATTTCTAAACTCCTAGAACATTTACAATTTTTATTCCAGGGTTTTTTTCTCCAAATTGTAAGAATTCTCTTTGAGGATTCAAAAAATTTACTTATCGAGAATTTATTACTTAAACATTTTCAGGTTTCCTTCAAGATTTCTACAAATATCGAATTAAAACACTTTGTAATTTCCTTCCTTCACATTTATTTTTATATGTCAGATGTACATTTCGAGTACCATGTACATCTGACATATAAAAATAAATGTGAAGGAAGGAAATTACAAAATGTTTTATGTCAATAGTGATAACTTCACACAACTCAAATCAAACGGTGAATATTCTAGAAATATCCACTAATTTTATGTGCAAGATATCAAGAAATGTTTTGTAGGATGTGAAATTATGAAGCAGTTTATCTTAAATAAATTTCTTGAACTTTTCAGTAATTTTTCTTATAGAAATTTTCATTAGGTTTTGAAAGGTTTACAATTTTAATTAAGATAGGTCAAGATTATTTGAAGTTGTTCAGGTATTAAACAAACTCCTTCAAATTGCATAATTATTTAGAGTTTAGTGTTTTTTTCAAAAATATTTCCTTTCAGACTCTTAGATTTTTACTTGCTTTTTACTTATCAAAATTTTCAAATGTTCTAAAATTTTCTAGTAAGTTTTAATCCACATTTCTAAAAATTTTTGTTGAAAATTTTAGAATATACAAATTTTTTTTTCTAGATATCTAAAACTTTTTCGCAGTTCTATTTTTAAATTTTTCTCTTCTTTGATAGTTGTAAAATTTTTTCTTTTAGACTTTTACATTTTTCTAAGATTTTGTTTATCTTATTCTATGTAAAATTTAATAATTTTAATTCTAGATTTATCAAAATTTTTAATATTCTAGAATTTTTATCAATTTTTCCTATAATTAAAAAAAAATTATTTGAAAGTTCTCGAATTTTTTTCTTCAAATTTTTCTTATAAAAATTTAGAAAAATTTAGAACTAAAATCCTGGCTTATGTTTCACAGATTGGAGGGTGAATTTTTACTAATTTACTCACTCAAAAAATTTGCCTTTTTAATTTTTATTTTATTCAAAAAGTTTTGTAATGAGATTTATTAGAAAACATGAGATGATAAAGAATTAAAGATTATTTGTATGTGTAGAGAGTGTGGGTGGCCTCTATCCCACCCTCCAATCAGTAAAATATCATCAAACATTATTTGAAAAATTTGTTTGAATAAATCTATTAATATTTAATTGGGTTGATTGAGTTAACTGAACTTCTATTAAAACACTCAATATTTTATTTTGATTCAGATGCACATTTCAGACACAAAGTGTCCATTATTAATGGTTTTGTTGCTAATAAAAATTAGGATTTATATGAAATTTATAGAACAGATAATTGTAAAGAATTCAAAATTAAGCAATTTGTTAAGATTAGCTATTTTTCGTAAACCTCACAGTTTTCGAGAAAAATATAGGGAAAGTAGTATGATGGCCACATCACCATTTTTTTTTCCTGTAAAGCAATCGATTTTATTTTATTAAAAATTTGATTTGTCCGATATTTTTTATAACAGTAACTTTGCTGTTTCTGAACATTGAATAAAACACTTACTATGTTTTTAACCACTATAATAATATATACAATAATATTATAGTGGTTAAAAACATAGTAAGTGTTTTATTCAGTGTTCATTATGAATTACCACATAGTAACGGTCGCAACCATCATTATGATTTGCTGTTTCTCTTAATAATACGGATTTAATGGTAGTATACTCTTTTCACCTACGATTTATTTTAAACTTAAACATTTCCAAAGAAATGTAAATAGTGTTAAAACCTTAATAAGAAAAATTAGATTATTTGACTAGAAATTCTGTTAACTACATACCAGCGCCATCTGCAGATATTACGCTGAAGAATAATTTTAGATTGAATTAATTCTATGTAAAATTTGAAAATGTGAAAACGGAATGTTAATTAATACTAATAATTATTATTTGTAGCAGATGAGCAATTTATATATAATATAGCTGCTAATTAATAAGAATAAGAAATTGGATAAATTTTATTTACTTTACTATAATAATAATACACGTCAGATTCAAGCGTGAATAATTTTAAAACCTGAAATATTCGATCATATTTTCTTATTAATTATGTTTCTACAACTACCTAACAGATATATTATATTTTATTATGATCATTTAGTCTTGGTGGTAAAAGGACTGCGGAC
>OZ018395.1:53967892-54044700 GCA_963969525.1 Ontholestes murinus
ACGCCTCTATTATCAAATTCAAGTTCATTGTCATTTGGGAGGAGATAAACGTAAATTAATACGCCTTGGTGCATCACCTTAGATTTTAAAATAATTTTTTTAATGCTTGTTATGAACTAAAGAGAACACGTAAATAAATCCATCTTTATTACGTCACATCTAAATTTATGAACCTTCTGAAGTAATGCTCACACAAAAGCACGTTGAGTATATTTTCGCCTTGTCAAAAAGTACATACACGATCAATCATCTCAAGCACTCAATTCCCACCCGAAAAACTTAATCTTTTGCATAACATGTCAATCACTCAGGCGCAACGATTCAATTCTTCGTTACCGGCACCATCCAGGTACCACAAACAAGAGGGTATTCCCGCTTCGATCGCATTTTCTACTTTAATCCTCACGATAACCACAAGATAAACGCGTCTCCGAAACTTAACTTCTAACGCAAATTACAATCTCGGTGTATACATTTCACAGATCACCGGTTTAACTCTTTTTTTCTCTCTCCGCTTCTTTACGTTTTGTTCTTGAAAAGCAGGTAGCTGTCCTTTGAACCACCCGCTTGTTTTATCTACAAATTTATTTCCATACCATTTATCATCCGGCGCTTGTATAGATTTTTTTCTCAGATTTTATAAATGTAGATTTATTGCTCAATGTTACGGATTAATGCGGATGCAGCGTTAAAACAAACAGAAAACTGAATATGTATATCTTGAAAGGAAAAGGGAAAAAACGAGTGGTTGTAAATAAATCTTACCTATCCAAATGATTTATTTGATTCAATTTTGCGTATCGCTTTTGTATTTTCGATTGCGATCTTTTGGTTTGACTGAAAATCTTTTTATTTCAATTTATTCAGAGAATTTCCATTTTTAAATATGCAATAATGGAAATATATATATATATATATATATATATATATATATATATATATATATATATATATATATATATGTATAAACGTAGAAGAGTGTCTTAAATAAACTAAGCAAAAATTAAATAAATAAGAATCAGTAGAAGAAATAATCAACAGGTTCGAGTAAACCATCCACAAGAATAGACTCCTGCTTTCTACATGCTGTCAAATAAATATCTCAATGTTTCCTTTAAATACGAAAGAAATATTAATTCTTTAATGTACCATGCTGCCTTTAAAGTAAATAAAGAAAACATTAAACTGAGTTTGTGTGAATAGTTTACCTGAACCTTCTTTCTTCTGTGGATTCTTTGAAGATGGTCCAGTTTGAAATACCAATCATTTTTCGAATTTAAAAACCCCCCTGATATTGTCTTATTTTCCTATGAGAATCTATTATTGGATGCGTTGTTTGTATTCTTGGATATTTTTATTTAAGAGATAATTGTAGAGTTCAAGGCCATTTAAAATCTATTAGTAGAAGGAAAATTTATGCATAAATGTTATATTGTATAAAATATTGTATTTTGAATAATAAAAAATGATTGATTAGTGCTTGATAATTTGGCAAAGAGATTTTAAAATATTTGCCTGGTATTGTAAGTTTCGTGATATAGTGTATAAATAAACTGAAATGAAATCTCACATTGTAGAATATATATATATATATATATATATATATAATTTTTAAAGATTTGGGATTTATATTGGAGTTTATAGAGATACAGTGGAAAAATATTAAGCGAATATGATTTTGGATCACTTTACCTCTTACATATCTAATAAATGTATCTTTATGGGCCGATTTCCTTCGGACTTTAAACCGCAAAAATTATTATTTTTAAACATGAATCATATATGATATTGTATAATAATTATGTTATATTTCCTTTCTTTATATACTATTTATAGTTTTTTTTTTAAATTTTTATTGTATATTTATTGTATTTTAACATACGATGTTGTATAATAGACTAAATTATTATTGTATATCATACTTCACTTGTATATCCGCAATTCGTGGCAAAATTCAGAATAAATAAATTGAATTGACATTTAAAATAGACATTGAAACGCTGAATTTTCCGAAGAGTAACATTAAAAAACCTCAACAAGTTTATATTTGACTTAAAAATAATTTGATTTTAAAAATTGCTAAAAGTAGCTTATATTTTGGAAAGAAACAAAAACTATTAAATAGTTAAAAACTTCCCAAATGAAATGCTTGAAATTTCTTAAGAAAAGCATTATTTCATTTTTATTATTCATTATACGCTTTAAAAATATATAAATAAATATTAATAAGCAAATTGTGGAAAATTTATTGAAAAAGTGCAAAATATTCTGAAAAACATGTTTTAATTCTACTAGAATGATAGGAACAAAAATATATTTCCTTAATAGTAGATAAAAATTTATAAAAATAAAACAGATTAATTGTATTTAAAAACTATCAAAAATATTCTAAAATATTTTAGAAAAAAATTAAAGTGAAAATTTGCTCAGAAAACATAAAATTATATTCTAAAGAGCAAAAGCTAAACATTCTAAGGAAAAAAGGTTTCACGTTGGTTGAAAATTTAAGAAAAGCTAATAGACAGCTAAAATTTACTAAAAATAGAGTTTTAAACTTTGCTTGCTGAACCTAATGGAATGTATGAATTTTTTTTAGAAAAATGGGAATTTATTTGTACCAAACAGCAATAGATCATTCTTTAGGTATAAGAATGACATGTTTTAAATTAAATTTTTTTTAAATTTAATAAATAATACAGAATTAAAATTCTATTAAAAACACAAAAAATACTTGCAAAATTATAAATATTACATATTTAATTTTCATGAAAAAAGTAAACAGTTGAAAACTTTTCTTCAAACAAAAAATACACAAATAGAAAGTAGAAAATTTACGAACTAAAAAAAACGTTGAAAACATTATAAATATATATTCTTACAAGTAACTAAGAATTTAATAATATGCAGTTATACTGCGTTAAAAACATATTTATTTGTTTCAATTGTTTTGTAGTCTTAAGAAGACTCATTTGTTGTAGATTTACAAAATATTTTCTTGTATTTTCTTACTACTACTACTAAATATCTTTATTCACAGAAAGAAAATAAAATATAATACATGTAATGTATAAAATAAAATAAATTATGATATAGTTGGTCTTCTGTTCCATGGCTATCGACCGGTGATATTTCAGCTCGTTCTCGTTCGTCAGTGAATGTCGTTGTCAGTCTTATGAATCAAAATGAAATGAATTGATAAATGGTATTGTTTGGATTTAAGAGGTTATTAGGATTTCGAGGAATACAGAGATGATTTAGGACGTCACGAATGTGGGGATTAGTGGCAAATTTGGCTGCTGGGTGTACGAGTCGTTGTTCAATTGGAATTACCTGTGTTTTTTCGTATAGAAGGCTGTCGAAGGGGTTGTAGAGGTGGTTGTTAGGATCCCTAATTTTTGTTAATATTCTGATCGTTCACCCACTTGGAGATTTTTAAAATAGAGGGACGAGGATTAAGGAATAGGATGGCTGCATAATCAAGTAAGGGCAGACAAATCATTTTATATATGCGTATCGCTGTTTAATAGAAATGCCTCTATTGGGGTCTAGCAATATTCCTAGGTATTTACAATTTTGGGATGGAGGTATTTCAGTGTTATTTAAGCATATAGAAAAGGGGGAGTGTGATGCACGATGAAAAGGAATGAGCAGATGGGATTCATTAGGGTTAATTGAGATTCTCCATTTGGCGAACCAATGCTCTAGAGTGTTGATCAGCTCATTAATGCGGTGTCATCTGCAAAAAGTAGACAGTAGGCTGAAGGGTTTACATATTGAGGGTTGGGATTATATATGTCATAGACAAAGATAGTATATAGGAGTGGGGAAAAGGGAGAGCCTTGGGGTACACCTTGATAAGGAATAAATGGGTGGGAAAGGGAATTTCTGACACGTACATTAAGCAGCCGGTTATTTAAAAAGCTATCGATTAAATGAAGGAGATGTGGTGGTATTTTCAGGAAACTGCACTTAAACAGCAAACCTCGATGCCAGACAGAGTCAAACGCTTTTTGTATATCCAAGAATACAATAGCGGACTTCTGGACTTCTGGACTTCGAGGTTTACTGTGTGGTAGATTTATTTTGGAAGAAACCAAACTGATAAGGGGGGGTGCGGTCGGAAATGAGAAACAATATTTTGTTTTTGAGAACTTGAAACTGACACTAGATCACTAGTTATTGTGTTTGTGGATACATGTTATTATACCTTGCTTCCACTCCTGAGGTATGGTTTGGGACTTGACATTTTGAATTTTCTAAATACAGTTGAAAACTTAGAAAATACTCTAAAACTTACCTTAAAAATGGTGATGTGGCCATCATAATACTTTCCTCAAAAACTATGAGGTTTACACAAAAATACTATTTTTAATAATTTGCTTAATTTTAAATTCTTTACAACTACTTCAATATTATTAAGTTGAGAACTTTATGAAAAACATGTTTTAATAAAACTACTTCAATTTTTTTCATTCTCTTTTACTTTTGTTTGAAAAGTTATGTCTTATTTTTCAATATTTCTTAAATTTCAAAATTTATTTAAATAAATCTATTAAATTTTGCAATAATGTTATGTTTACTTACGTTTTACAACTTTTAATTAAAACCCTAGCTTATGTTTTACTGATTTTACTTTATCAATTTTCTTTCATTCAAATATCTTGTATTTGATTCTCATTTTTCACTTGGTAAAACATTTTGTTAATAATAGGTTGTTCAAAAAAATCACTTGGTTTTACTAAATTGTTTTTTATATTCGACTAGTTTCGGCACTGGGCCATTATCATTCTTGATAATGAAACAAACCAAGTGAATTTTTTCAACAAACTATTATTTGTAATTAAAGTTATTGCAAACCGTAAGGCGATCCGAAACTAAAGTTATTAGATATATGTAGTGTTAGAAATAACACAATTTACACTTGGTTTGTTTCACTGTTTATTTATTTAATCTGACTAGTTTCGACAATTACGTCATTATCAAAGAATGATTCTTTGATAATGACGTAATTGTCGAAACTAGTCAGATTAAATAAATAAACAGTGAAACAAACCAAGTGTAAATTGTGTTATTTCTATTACAAAATGTTTCACCACGTGCTACATGAGAAACTAATTCAAGAAAAAAAAAAAAAAAAAAAATATATGTAGTGTTGCTGGGTGGCCTCTAATCCACCCTCCAATCAGTAGAACATAAGCGAGTAACATAACATTATCGCAAAATTTAATAAATTTATTTATACATATTTTTCAAATGAGTGGAGGGTGAAATAGAGGCCATAGACCCACCCTACATATACCTATAAACTTAAATTCCGTATCGTTTCGTTGCATCTAAGGAAATTAATTACAAAACTTTTTGAATAAAACGGAATTAAAAAGATAAAAATTTTGAGTGAATTAGTAAAATTTTGATTCATGATGAGTGGGCAGATTTTAAAACTAAATTAGATAATATTAACTATAGAAAGTTTTTTATATTTAAATTTAAATTTTGATTGTGTTTTATTTTTTATTACATAAAGGGTTTGATTGTTTTTAACAGCAAAATTATCAACGATAACAAATTAAAGTTATCATATATGTATAGGGTGGGTGGGTGGCCTCTATTCCACCCTCTAATCAGTAAAACATAATCGAGAGTTTTAGTTAAAAGTTGTAAAATGTAAACAAACAGAAAATAATTGCATTTTTTAATTTTTTTATGTATACAAATATTTCAAATAATTTTTGATGATGTTTTACTGACTGGAGGGTGGGATACCCTACATATACATATTAACTTTAATTAATAATCACCTCGCGTTTTGCAATAAATAATATAATAATAATTACAAAATTTGAATTAAAAAAATTGAAAAAGTAAAATTGTTGATTGTGTAAATTAACAACAATTCCAGACATGATACGTGCAAACGATTATTCGCATTATTTCTCATCAGCATAGGGAACCTTATTTTACGAAACACGTATTCATATTTCTCAGGAAATCTCTATTTTTCAATATTTTTTGCCAATTTTGAATTTGATTATAGATTATAGCGTCGTCTGTCACGAATACAAAAAAATTTTCAGATAAAACATTCTTATATTTTTCCGGAGTATTCAAATCCGTACAAAAAAAATTGAGGTTCCTATTTTACTTCTCTATTTCTCATCCCCTACTACCTAGGGGGTTGATGGTAGTGGGTCGAGTTTCGTATCATTTATTCGATGTGTAGTTTTCGAGATATTTCAATGTCTTCACTTAAATTGAACATCCTGTATAAAAGGTTTTATTGTTTTGTAAGCAGAAAAATCATCAGCGATTAGTATTTAAATTTAACATGAATATGTAGGGTGGGTGGGTGTCCTCTATCTTACTTCCCAATCAGTAAATCATAAGAGAGGCTTTAAATTAAAAGTTGTAAAATATAAAGAAACATAAATAAATGGGACTTTCCTTACATTTTTCTCGAAAACAATAAGGTTTACACAAAAACAATTTGCTTAATTTTGGATTCTTTAAAATTTAAATAAATAAATAAATGTTAAATGAATTTCATGTAACTCCGATAATTTATTAACAGTAAGCAAAAAAATCGAAATGTTTAGTTTTTAATTTTTACAAAAACAAAGCTTAAGGAAAAAGTTAACTTGTCTATAATATTAAATTAAGATAATTAGGATAGTATCTATTAATTAACGGTGGAAAATTAAAACAAAAGTAGATGTTCTTAAAATATTGCTTCTTTTGTAATAATTAAATAATTTATAAGTTTCTAAATCAGAACAGTGGATAATTTCTCATAGAACAACAAATATTATAGGAGTAAAAAAAATCGCAAGAAATATAAAGTTAAAAACCATTTCTTTGAAATAAGCTAAAAGTACAGTTGAATTTTTCTAAAAACATTAAAACCCATTCTAAAATATTATTTTTTAAGTTTCTTGAAATTACTTGGAACTTTCTATAAACATAAAATTCAGAATAAATAAATTGAATTGACATTTAAAATAGACATTGAAACGCTGAATTTTCCGAAGAGTAACATTAAAAAACCTCAACAAGTTTATATTTGACTTAAAAATAATTTGATTTTAAAAATTGCTAAAAGTAGCTTATATTTTGGAAAGAAACAAAAACTATTAAATAGTTAAAAACTTCCCAAATGAAATGCTTGAAATTTCTTAAGAAAAGCATTATTTCATTTTTATTATTCATTATACGCTTTAAAAATATATAAATAAATATTAATAAGCAAATTGTGGAAAATTTATTGAAAAAGTGCAAAATATTCTGAAAAACATGTTTTAATTCTACTAGAATGATAGGAACAAAAATATATTTCCTTAAAAGTAGATAAAAATTTATAAAAATAAAACAGATTAATTGTATTTAAAAACTATCAAAAATATTCTAAAATATTTTAGAAAAAAATTAAAGTGAAAATTTGCTCAGAAAACATAAAATTATATTCTAAAGAGCAAAAGCTAAACATTCTAAGGAAAAAAGGTTTCACGTTGGTTGAAAATTTAAGAAAAGCTAATAGACAGCTAAAATTTACTAAAAATAGAGTTTTAAACTTTGCTTGCTGAACCTAATGGAATGTATGAATTTTTTTTAGAAAAATGGGAATTTATTTGTACCAAACAGCAATAGATCATTCTTTAGGTATAAGAATGACATGTTTTAAATTAAATTTTTTTTAAATTTAATAAATAATACAGAATTAAAATTCTATTAAAAACACAAAAAATACTTGCAAAATTATAAATATTACATATTTAATTTTCATGAAAAAAGTAAACAGTTGAAAACTTTTCTTCAAACAAAAAATACACAAATAGAAAGTAGAAAATTTACGAACTAAAAAAAACGTTGAAAACATTATAAATATATATTCTTACAAGTAACTAAGAATTTAATAATATGCAGTTATACTGCGTTAAAAACATATTTATTTGTTTCAATTGTTTTGTAGTCTTAAGAAGACTCATTTGTTGTAGATTTACAAAATACGTGCAAACGATTATTCGCATTATTTCTCATCAGCATAGGGAACCTTATTTTACGAAACACGTATTCATATTTCTCAGGAAATCTCTATTTTTCAATATTTTTTGCCAATTTTGAATTTGATTATAGATTATAGCGTCGTCTGTCACGAATACAAAAAAATTTTCAGATAAAACATTCTTATATTTTTCCGGAGTATTCAAATCCGTACAAAAAAAATTGAGGTTCCTATTTTACTTCTCTATTTCTCATCCCCTACTACCTAGGGGGTTGATGGTAGTGGGTCGAGTTTCGTATCATTTATTCGATGTGTAGTTTTCGAGATATTTCAATGTCTTCACTTAAATTGAACATCCTGTATAAAAGGTTTTATTGTTTTGTAAGCAGAAAAATCATCAGCGATTAGTATTTAAATTTAACATGAATATGTAGGGTGGGTGGGTGTCCTCTATCTTACTTCCCAATCAGTAAATCATAAGAGAGGCTTTAAATTAAAAGTTGTAAAATATAAAGAAACATAAATAAATGGGACTTTCCTTACATTTTTCTCGAAAACAATAAGGTTTACACAAAAACAATTTGCTTAATTTTGGATTCTTTAAAATTTAAATAAATAAATAAATGTTAAATGAATTTCATGTAACTCCGATAATTTATTAACAGTAAGCAAAAAAATCGAAATGTTTAGTTTTTAATTTTTACAAAAACAAAGCTTAAGGAAAAAGTTAACTTGTCTATAATATTAAATTAAGATAATTAGGATAGTATCTATTAATTAACGGTGGAAAATTAAAACAAAAGTAGATGTTCTTAAAATATTGCTTCTTTTGTAATAATTAAATAATTTATAAGTTTCTAAATCAGAACAGTGGATAATTTCTCATAGAACAACAAATATTATAGGAGTAAAAAAAATCGCAAGAAATATAAAGTTAAAAACCATTTCTTTGAAATAAGCTAAAAGTACAGTTGAATTTTTCTAAAAACATTAAAACCCATTCTAAAATATTATTTTTTAAGTTTCTTGAAATTACTTGGAACTTTCTATAAACATAAAATTTAATAAAAGTCAAATAAAATATTTAAAATAATATCAAAACTTACTTTAAAACAATTAGAAATACAAAAAATTATTTAAAAAAATAATAAGAAATTTATAAAAGTAAAACTTCCAATTCGAAATAGTAGGAAAATACAAAGAAAAAAGTTTTAATTCATTGACGATGGAGGCTTATACTTCGTTATACATATTAAATAACAAATTAAACACACTTCTCACTTTGTTTTGTATAACAGATATTTATTTATATAGTGACGATAAGTAACTTACGGTTTGAAAATGGTACGTTAATGTGTTAACCAATTAAATAAATATCTGTTATACAAAACAAAGTGAAAAGTGTGTTTAATTTGAAAATAATTTTTAGTTGTATAATCATAATACATGCTTTAGTTTAGTGCTTACTTTAAAACGGTTTGAATTAGAATATGAAACAATTTAACTTTTCGAACAGAATTTAAGGCAGTTTAAATGACGGCATTAGTATTAATATATGTCTTAAATACTTGCTTATCAACATTAATAATTTCGGTATTGGAAATTGCATCATTATGAGGTTTCTTGAATGAATTATAATTGAGATAAATGAGAACGTTTTAGCTTTTATTTTTACTTACTGTAGATATTATTTTTTGTAAATTAGAAGCGAACTTATTGAAGCAAACTGAAGGAAGTATTTAGAAGAACTGAATATTTACTATTCGACAAACTCCTAATAATAACAACTTTAGTTTTTTTTTAATATTACTACCTTAAACATAACTTAATCCACATATTTAAAATCGATACTTAACTAAAATATTACCTACCTTAATTAATTTTCATATTAATCTATCGTTCTTTTGGCCTAATCCAATAAATTCTATAATACATTTATCTTGACATACATCGACATATTTATACATGAAAAATACAATTAACTAGCGTATTCTTAACCGGCCACAATATAAAGTATACTAACATATCGTTATCATGACATATCTTAATAAAACGTCTATTGTGGTAGGTCAAGAATGCGCTAGGTTAATGCAGAAAATTGTAAATAATGTAGTTAGATTAGGTAAAACGATTAAAAATAATAAGAAAAGTAGTGGAAAATCAAAAATAGTAAATAAAACGTAGTAGAAATACAAAGGAAATCATAATTGCTGATCAAACCATTTAACTATTTTGGGAAACTAGTTGCAAATTTCTAAGAAAAGCAAAATTTAATTCATATTACAATGTTTTACTGTTAACATGTAGTGAATAAAAAACTTTTCAGTCAAAATAGAAATTAACAATTGTACTGATTGACTAGGTACTTTGTTGAAAATCCATATTATATCTAATTAATAATAAGTGGTTGAGTTTCAAATTTTGATTTATCTCACTAAAATTGTTTCGCTTTTTCAGGTAAAGAGTATACATTGTATTTTAAATAGATTAAAAGATGTTATAAATTACGAATAAATATTGTAGAAAAATAATTAGAAATTATTTAAAACAATGTGAGATAAGAAGAATTTAAACATTGTTAAAACTGCTATTATCTATATTTTTGTGTTATTTATTACTTATTTATTATAATGCTTTTGATTATCTTTTAACAAAATATATCAATAGACACATACGTAAAAATACACTTAAATTGAAGCACATTTATTCCAGAATATCTTCGATTTAAATTTTCGTGAATATTTTACAAAAATTATACATTAAAAAATTTTGTGCAAAGAAAATGATTAGATATAGTTTAGTTAAGCTTTTAAAAATTGAAATGGAAATAATTTAACAATATACAATTAAAAATTTTCAGTAATTGTATAGGCTCTCACTTAAAAATAAGTGTTTTATTCAGTGTTCATTATGAATTAGCCACGTAGTAACGGTCGCAACCATCATTATAGCTTTCACTTTGTTAATATCACAACAATTATTTTTTATTATGACTATATTTTCGACATACTTGAGCTACTTTGAGAATGACAAGCTCAAGTGTGTCGAAACTATAGTCACTATTAATACATAAAGTGTGCGATACTAACAAAGTTACTTTTATTTCAAGTTTAATTAAAATTTTCCCAAAAAAACAAGTGATTGTTTCGTAAAACACAAGCAGTTATTTATATTAGATGGTAGGAAATTTGATTTTATAATTATGATTCAGAATTTAACATTGATTTAGCCTTGTTTCAATTATAGTTAACGTTTTTACTAACGATTTGCAAATTGGGTTCTTGATACATGCCGATTGAATTGCTTTTTATTTTATACATATTATCTGAATAAAAACTAGAAAATATTTAGGAGCGTTTGAATTATAATAACTATAACATTGTTTAATGATTGACCTACTTAGAAATGTTTTTTTACTTTATTCACAATGAACTTCTTAAACTTTTCACTTTTAAATATAATTTAATTTTAAATAAGATCAAAATTCTGAAACATCTTTATTAGACTTTAAAATACAACATCATCAAATAATTGACCTAATTTCATTCCCAAGTGTAATCAAACTTACCTACTTAACAACCACCTTTATCAGTATTCAAAAATGATTCAACCCTTCTAGAAACTAAGACGGAAGTTGTGAAACGCCGTTTCGTCCGCATAAAACATTTGAAATCTTAATCCCCTATTGATCCGAATTTGTTCTCATGAGAGCAATAATATTTAGGTTTTGGCAACCACCAAGTGCACAACGAAAAGGGCCAAAAATCAAATAATACCTGTCCATCACAACCCTTTTTTCCCACAGCACAAAGCCGAATTTCGGCCCTTTGTGCGATCCCGTTTCGCTACACCTGAGAAAAAAAAATCGACGGAGACGGACCGTCGGGACGAAAGGAACGAGTCACACCGAAGAAAACGAAATGGAGAAATTAAAAAGCACCCTTAACGGCCGAGGCGCCTACGAAATTATTATTTTCCTTCTTACGCTATTATCATCGCCATCGTCATCATCATAATCATTCGAAAAGGCATTATTATTTAATGCGTCCGTTTAGACCGACCGTGCATAATGTAAATAATTTCCCGTAAATATTTTCGATGGTAATTTTACTCTAATTTCTGTTATTATAAAATGAATTTCAATAGAATAATCAATACGTGAGATCGTAATCTGGTGCACACGCGCTTAACGAAATTGGCCCTTTCTTGAAAGTCACGGGGGAGTCCAGGCAGGAAATGACCGTTTTTGGACACTGGGGATTTTACAATTCAATTTCGGACTTGTCAAAATTTCCTATTTTCGCAATTACGCGCACGGGTGGACGTGTTAGAGTACGCTCTGACGCCTCCGATGAAAATGTCTCTTTGAAGAAGTTGAAAGGACTGGAAATGTCAGTTTTGGAAATTATTACACGCTACAGCGATATTGAAAAAAATTAGTAAGATATAACTTTTCTTTATTTTCTTTATATGAAAACTGCAACAATAAGAGTGTATAATAAGCATGTAAATAAAGAAGCAATGGAATAAGTTTTTAAAGAAGTGATTTCAGTTTTGAAAAGGAATTTTTACAAAAAAAATCTTTATATTTATTTATTTATCAGACTTGCTTTATAAATATAATTCAATCAGTAAACAATACCATACAAATAATTATTACTTAATGCTGATATCTGTTTTAAATTCTAATATTTTATGTAAAACTTTTAAAGACAAGTATTTAAATTGTATCTTCTTTTATTAATTGGAATGTCTTCTTGGAAGGACATTGGAAGGTCTGATTATGTCGATTGCTAAGCTCAAAAATTCACTGTAGGTGGGTAAAGGTGCGTGCGTGTGTTCCCAACATTTTGACATATTTTGGCACATCTTATTCTCCCGCACAGTGTGATCCAAATAGTTCCGGGGGGAGTTTATTGTCGAGTGACAATTACGGGAAACCACACGACTGTTACTGTCCAGTGGCTATTGACACAGTTAACATCTCTATATTTCCTAAACGACTTCTGCCATGTGGGTGGTTTCAGTGGCCAACAAAATGTTTTCACAAAATAAACCTCTAAAACTTTTCGAAATTATATACTGGGTAATAAGTAAATATCCATAATAAAATAAATGAAATAATTATATGAATATAAATTAGAATAATGTTAATTTTACGGATAAAAGCGGTGATTTTATTGGGTGGTTTTGGTACCGCTGTAGACCACCTAGAACATGGGGGAGTGATCTAGAATGGACAATGCAAACCGCAGTTGCCACAAAGTCTGTGTTTACTCCGGTCATTATTGCACTATTTGTATACATGAGGGCATTGTGTTCCATTCTAAATACCTGCACTTCTTTTTTACCTTTCAGTTTATCGAGAAACCACCCCGGAATATTTTCTGACATGTGCCTTGAGCCCACGCACGGTTCTATTCATTACTGTAACGAATTTTTATCCCGGAGTCTTTAAAACTCCATTATCGAACTTATTCTATTCAGAAGAATGGGTCGTATTATTAGAAATGATTTTATTTCAATTATGACATTTTATAAATTTATATCTTGTTAATTTATTTGTAGCCATTGTACGAAATTGAATTTGAATTGAAATAATTAAAATAATTGAAATAACTCCTACAAACTACTCGGAATTAATAATTAGTATGAGTTTAATTAAGATGAAAGAACAAATTTCATTACCAATTATTTATTTATATTCTTAGACATCAAACAATTTAATGATTAATCAACCTTAATTTTCGATACGTCTATAGAATACAAATTAATTTCGCAACATTAATAGAATGAAACGATGGATTCATTGGTAGTACCATCCATAAAACTACCCAGAAACAATAGGACATCCATCATGATAGTTAACCATCGTTTATAAAACAGCACTTAAATTTATTGATCTTTTGCACACTAAACTACTTTTTTAGATACAGCCAATAAAATATTGCCTTATGCGAAGGAAAAATTCATGAATGATTCACAAATATTCTCACTGATGCAAAAAGTACAATCATATTACTTATTTAGTTATTGAATGTTTTATTGCTCTATAAACTCTTATATAAAGGAGGAAGTCAAAATGAACGTAATTAAAATACTAACTGTTCACCCTTCTCCTTCCTCAAAGTATTCAGATAATGCTCAAATTAAGAGTACACATTTGAAATTCATTAGTCCGTAGCGGAAACGCTGGAATACTTGGAAGTTATCTGAACTCATAAAGTGTAATCTAATCGCGAGATTAATCTAATCGGAACACAAATTTCTTGGGGATTCGTTAGCGCCGCCAGAAACGCCGATAAATCTCCCTACCAGATGATCTGATACCCGTTCACGTGTTCTCCAAAGGTGAAATTTTCATTACGGAGCCAATAAATGGGGAACCTTTATGGGTGCTGCAATTCGGTGCACCCATTAAAAGGAGATCGTTTTGTGGGAGAGAGTTATTCTTTTTTTATCGAGTACGTGCGCCCGGGATAATTACGGTGTTTATTTCGGTGGTGGGGGCGGAAAGGGTGCCGCACTTTCTTTCGTGTGATTCCTCATAGCGACTTTGGTAAAAAGGAAAAGACAGAGCCGCCGCCGTTGATTTCTTGATTTCTCACACGCCCCGCCGTCAGCTTCGTCTGCACCTCACGTGGTCGAAGTAATGGCGATGGCTGCTCATCACGGAACGCTACTTTACGAAGTAATAAACGGGGAATAAAATCAATCAAAATTGATTTTAACGGCGGCCGCAAAAAAAATCCAACATCGCAATTAATTATCGGCTCGAGATACATAAATTCCTTATAAAATATGGTTAACGACTTCCCATGGATTAACAATTCCTGGTTCTCGTCGTAAGTAGTTCACCGTACGTTTTAATTTTCAGAGAATTATTACATTACGACGCGGACGGCCTTCAGCAATTTAATATATTATTCAGTTACTTCAGAGTAATAGAGCTGGTAATTCTCAATTACCACACAATTAACGTCAACTTAAGTATGTTATTATTTTCCTATAAAGCAATAAAATAGAGAAATGCAATAAATTTAGATTTTCTCGAAAATACTAACTGTCCACTCTTCAGTGCTACACACACGCATAGGTTATTCTCGGTAGTTCCCTCTGCGAATCCACAAAGTTTACAAGTAGTGTTATCCACTTTTCCTATTTTGTGAAGGAGGTACTTCACTGGACAATATCCTAGAAGAAGATCCGTGACAACTTCTATCTTGGTTTTATCGAAACGCAAAAGCTGCTTAGCTCTGTTTGGTGGGAGACCAATAAACATTTTGGATTCTCTTATACCTGGTGTATTTATCCAGTGCCCTTTCTGCGCTATTAAACCACGCTTTCCTATGTGCTTTTGATAGTCCATATGTAAACTTTAGGAAGATCATTGTAGTCGTAGCTTCTTCCTTGGAAAGGAAGGAGCATATTCGTTGCCTATTATTCTTGCGTGACCTAGTACCCACATTAAAGTAAGCTTGTTGCCCTTGGGCAACTGGTTCAGAGCTTTTTACAGTTCCAAATAGTTTTGAAATTCAAGCTGTAGCCTTTGAGTTACTTAAGTGCTGCTTGGTTGTTTAAGATCACATAATTGTTGCTCCTTTATTAGCTCTTTTTCATACAAACTTAAGGCTCTTGTTTTGGACTGTAAGTCTGATGGGCTTTGTCCAAGAGGAAGTGACTTCCAGTATTTCATGCATCTGGTATGCAGAGTTTAGTTTAGTTTTTTGATTCGGATAGGGCTGTCTTAACGACTGTCAATAATCACATCACAGTGCGATTCGAAATCAAATTTGGTTGGCGGTGTTTGTAGGAACTCTGGTTCAGAATTTCTTAGTGTCCGAATCTATATTCTGGATCATGTCAGTCATGTCTCATTAAACCTTTTCTATTTTTCTCGTTTAGGGGAAATAGGATTAACAAAGCTTCCATTGCTACAGAGAGGGTGGTGTCCATAGCTTCCGTGATGTCAAGGTAGGTAATTCTCTTAAACGGTTTAAAACTTCTTTAATGCCATTACTTATTTAGTTTTGACTCAGTGAGCCTTGTGTAATAATGGGTTTTGCTGCCAAAATATACATCCAATTTAAAATTTTTAATTTCAGTTTTCAAGATTTTCAAGTTTTTAAGGTTTTATATCCATAGTGCTACGCGTTGTAATTAAGTTTAACCTAGATATTTCACCTGATCGAGCAAAGCAATTTCTTGTCCTTTTACTTTGGCAGCTTTGTTATTCATTTCTACGATTACTGAAAGGTACCACCAAAGTTTTGTCAGGATTGACATTAAAGCCTTCCCTCAGACAACATTTTACTATATTATTGAGGGCGTCGTAGGCTAGAAACGATTTAATGTTTTCATCTTTACCTCTTATGACAATTGCAATATCGTCAGTAAACTTTAGTTTTAAGTAACATTATTAACAAAAAGTAAATTTAAAAAAATACAGAGCTTGAGAGATTTGATTGAAGTTTCTGAAAAATCGTGGAAATATTATTTTTCTAGATTCTAAGTCAAGTATTCTAAACCCATAGAGGAACATTTTTATCTAATCGTCAACTGCTGAATGTCGAACATCTACGAGATACAGCTCAGCAAACTTTCTTTTCAGACCAAGAAAGAAAACGCGTTTGCTTTCAACTAACATCGTAAAAAGAACTGTTTGTGTTACATTACGTGACAGCACACGTAGATGGAGCCTAGAATTTAAAGTTACATATAAATTAATACTTCCACTTAACTTTAAACATTTAATCATAAGTATAATCTGAATTTACCAAACTTTGTAAAGTCTAGAGCATTAGTGAATATGTCCTCCATTATTTTATTCGTGAGCAAAAATTTCAATATAATTTGTTCCTTAGAAATTAGTTTCCTAACATAGTGATAACGAACATCAATGTGTTTAGAACGCTTAAGGAATACTGGATTGTTTTCCAGTTTCTGTGCGCTTTGATTGTCATTAAATATAGTAATACAATGGCAATTACCCAAAAGTTTTGAAGTAAACTGCATCTTTTGAAGCATCGCACACAGCTATGTCTTTTACTTCAGAGTTCTGCCGTACAGTTTTCTGCACTCCCATGAAATTTCCGCACCTGCTAGTTTAAATACAAATCCTGTAGGTACATGATCTCCAATCTTTAATACAACTGGCATAATCTGCATCGATAAGATGTAAATTTCAATTGTCCTTTGAAAATTTCAAACATTCCGATTTTGCGTCTTTTAAGTAGCTCAAAATTCGCTTGGCCTGTTTCCAGTGTATTTTATTATAAGCGTTATTAAACTGAATTAAATAGTTTACGATAAACGTTATATTGGCCTTGTTAATGAAGCTAAATACATTAAACTTCTTATAAGCTTGTGATATGGAATGTTTTTATCACAAACATTTGTCTTATCTGCATTGATACTATTCCGTCATACTGAAATTTAAAAAAAAATTATCAATGTATTGTTCTTAGTCTAAATTAATTTCGCCCCCCTTTCTTCTAACATTCATTCCCAAACAATTTTTATTTTCATCGAAATCTTTAATTTTAAATTTTTGAAATAACTGTCCCTCAAAAATTCAGTTTTCACCTTGGCTTTCCGAAATTTCCATGTAAACATTCTCATCCAGTTTTCCATTTAAAAAGGCTGCTACTGCATCCAAATGTGTTATTACTAATCATTCAAATGCAAGGTTGAATGTCTTACTACTGGTGAGAAAGTTTCTTTGTCAAACTTGAAACTGCTAATCTATTCCTCAAATAACAAGCTGTATTTTTGGCTTCAGCCCAAAACCTTTTCTCTAAGACTGCCTCAAATAACAAGCACCTTGTCTTCTTGACTAATGTCCTATCTGCGCTGGAGTATAAGGCGTTGTCTTTTGATGAATTATTCCTTCGCTTATTAAATATTTGTTAAATTTGCTACTTATAAACTCTTTGCCATTATCTGAACGTAATGTTTTAATCTCTTTTTTCTGTTTGTTTCTCTACTACGTTATTAAATTCAATTAATTTATCAAACATTTAAGACTGTGGTCATCCTGGAACTCAATATAATATTTCGAGCCGCCAATTGACTTAGTTTCCATTGGCCATGCTAAATATGTAGGAATCAATTCTAAAACATTTTCAGCTCTATGCTTTGATTAATTAAAGGGTAAACGATATTTCTTTCCTTGACAGCACACTTAATTTTTAATATTCACATAGGCTTTTCTAACGTAGTCAATTCAAATACAACTTTAATATACAAATGAAGTAGTCAATTCCTTCAACTATATTCTCTCATATTCTTTCTTGTGTATTTGAATGAATGTATCCTGTTCAGTACCTTTGGGTTTAATTTATTTCTGCTGGTATTGTGATGCAAAAGTCCATTGTTTACATTTGAAACAATAAATTTCTTTCATTTATTTCTTCGGTTTGTAGGTAAATGCTGGTTTGTTAGTTCGTACTATTTGCTGTTTTCTATTTAAGAATGCACTTTTTTGTTTACTTATGCTATCTGTGTTAGTATCTGGTAACTTGGTCTTGATTACGTCTGTGATTGTTCCAATAATAATATGTTCGATAGCCAATGCCATCGGTGTAAATGTTTCTAACAAATGTGCTAATAACAGACTTCCAATTAGCGCGTTGCCTAATTTTAACCACTCGGTTAACTCCATGTTTGTGCATGTCTAAAAACTCAATGAAATTAAAGTGCTTAAAAGGGAAATTTTTCTTGTAAACCCTTGATTGTCATACAAATATTGTAATTTTATCCAGATCTTGTGCTGTTGAGCATTCTCGTATGTGCATGTACAAAGATGGATCAATTGATAAAATTAACTTGGCTTTATGTTTCGTCAGCAAAACTCCTGAAATTTCACATCTCGCTATGTATTTATTTAGGCCTTCCAGCACAAGGACAATTTCCATGGCAAACGACCATTCCTCATAGCTATCGAAACCTTGGGACATTCGTTGAATAGTTCGTGGCAAGTTTTGAAAGAACATCTTTTTCGAAAGAGTGATTTGTTTCCAGTAGATGGATTGATTGAAATAGGTGATTGTTTTTAATAAATTGTTCCTCTATAAAACCCCACCACCCCCAAAGTTCTAATACTATATAAACTTTTACGTGTAATTAGTTAAATTAGTTTAAATAATGAAGAAGCCACTGTCTGGTGAAACATGTTGCAGTTTTCAACAATAAATGTGAAACCCTGTCAACTATTTTGTTGTTTTAAATAAAGTTATTAGTATTATTAGTAAGAAGAACATTTGATTGATTGATGAGGCACTTAGGTGTTGAAAATCCATACTTAATATTGAGATAACACAATTGTTTGATTTTCAAATATTGGTTTATTAAACACTACATATGTTTCGCCACACTGTGACTTCTTCAGTTGATGTAAATATAAATATATAATATAAATAATAAGAAGAACATTTAAAAAAATTTACAATTTAGAAAAAAACTTCTTGAAAAATTCTGTCTGTAGAAAGTTTGCTGGAATATTCTAGATCACTGGAAAAAAATCTTACAATTTGGAAGTGAACTTCTACTTTTGGGAAATTTCTAGAACTCTTAAAAACTATCACTTTTTGGAGAAGAAATCTCAAGAAGTTTAAGTACTCTAGAAAATTTCTTGCAATTTAAAAGAGAAAGGTTTTTGTGATTAGATATAAAAACATTAAACAATCTTACAATTTAAATAAAAACTTCTTGAAAATTTAGAAAGTCTGTACAAAATTTGGTTGGAAATTCTTAAAAACTCTTATAGTTTGGAAGCAAACTTCTTCTTCTAGAAAATTTCTAGAACTCTTAAAAACACTCACTTTTTGGAGAAGAAATTGTTGAAATCTCAAGAATCTCAAGGAAGATTGCATTAACATTAAGCAGTTTTGTAAAAAAAATTGTAATTCAAATGAGAAAGGATTTTATGATTAGTTATAAAAAACATAAAAAATCTTACAATTTGAATGGAACCTTCTTGGAAAATTCTAAAAGAAATTCTAGAATCTAGAGGAAGTTTGCTGTAATATTAAGTCAAAATTCTTGCAATTTACATGAGAATGGGTTTTGTGATTAGTTATAACACACATTTAATTAAAAATCTTGCAATTTGGAAGAAAACCTAATGAAAAAATCTAGAAAGCCTGTACAAAGTGTGGTGAAGAATTTTAGAACACTAGAAATAAAATCTTACAATTTGAAGAAAACTTCCTCTTCTGGGAAATTCCTAAAACTCTCACTTGAAAACTCAAGAATTTGAAGGAAGTTTGCTGTAACATTAAGTAGTCTAGTGAAAATTCTTGCAATTTTACACAGAAAGGATTTTGAGATTTGTTATAAAAAACATTTAAAAAATCTTACAATTTGGAAGAAAACTTCTTTTTCTGGGAAATTTCTAAAACTCTAAAAAAATGATTGTTTTAACATTAAGCACTTTAGTGAAAATTCTTGCAATTTAAAAGAAAAATGATTTTGCGATTGGTTATAAATAAACAAATCTTAAAATTTGGAAGAAAAATTCTAGAAAGCCCGTATAAAATTCTAGAACACTCGAAAAAATTTCTAGAACTCTTAAAAAACTCATTTTCTGAAGAAGAAATTCTTGAAATCTTAAGAATCTGGTGGAAGTTTGCTATAATATTAGGTACTCTGGTAAAAGTTCTTGCAATTTAAAAGAAAAGGAATTTTGTGATTAGTTATAATATAAAATACATTAAATAAATTCTACAATTTGGAAGAAAACTTTTTTTTAAATTCTAGAAAGCCTGTACAAAGTTTAGTGGAAAATTCTAGAACACTAGAAATAAAATCTTACTATTTGGAGGAAAACTTCTTGTTCTGGGAAATACATAAAACTCTAAAAACACTTTCTTTTTACAGAAGACTTTTTTTTGGGGAAGAAATTCTTGAAATCGTAAGAAACTGGAAGAAATTTGCTATAACATCAAGTACTCTAGTAAAAATTGAATAGGTACAAAACATTAAACAATCTTACAATTTGGAAGAAAACTTCTTCAAAATTTTAGACTGCCTGTAAAATACGCTTTAAAATTCTAGAACACTCGAAAAAAGAATCTTATAATTTGGAAGAAAATTTCTTCTTCTTGAAAATTTCTAGAACTATTAAACTCTCACTTTTTGGAGAAGAAATTCTTGAAATCTCAAGAATCTGGAAGAAGTTTACTGTAACATTAAATTCTTGCAATTTAGAAGAAAAAGGATTTTGTGATAAGTTATAAAATTAGTTTGGAAACTTTCATATATGTTTAAATAGAACGAAGAAATAAAAATAATGAATATTGAATAGACGATGCGGATACATAATGACACTCCATAACACATTGAAATAAACCACACAGTTGAATATGTTTTACATTTATTGTTGAACACTGCAACATATTATAATAAATAAATATAAAAAAATAATAAAATCTGGGCTGAAAGACCACCGGTCGATTGCCGTTGAGCAGAAAACCAATATTAGGATTTATTTATCCATCACATGTATTTTATTTTTTTTTTTTCTGTGAATAAAGATGTTTAGTGGTAGTAATTAAATCTAATGCTTTGAATTGTTAACTAAACCGACTATGACTATGTACTTACCAGCAAAAGATAAACATTACAGCAGAAAAAAAAAACCAAAATGTAATGTGAACAATATTTTAAGTAGTTGTTTCAAAAGTGGTTTGTTTTTGTAGTCTTAATAAGACTCATTTGTTGTAGATTTTACGAAATATTTTCGTGTTTTTTCTAATTATTAATATTTTAATAGTTCTATAAGATTTGCTTTAACAACTTTTTGATAATGAAATAATTCTGCATAATTAACTACGTCGGTACAATATGCCAATATGTTCTTTTTTTTTATTAAAAGCCTAGAGGAACTTACTATACCAATATAACCAGTTTTAAAATCATGTTAAAATGTAGAGATCAAGAAATGTAACACAGAAGTAATACAATTGGCTTTTCGTAAATTTTAGGCACGACTGAAAGCGGATATTGGCCTGAAATTTTTAACATTATTTTTGTTTGTCAGCATTGGTTTAATATAAATACTTTTCCATCAGTCGGCGAAAATACCTGTACTTAGGGATTAGTTATATGAAAGCTTAGGACGGCTAATTAAAAATTCACAATCCAAAAGAGAAGATTAAAGCAAAAATGATAAGAGCTCTTATAATACATCCGATATCTTTAATGAAGGTGGTTTATTTTCATTTATGTGCGTATTTTCACTATAGAATTAAAATTTGTGAAAATCAAACCAATATTACACGAAAAAAATTGAGAAAATTCGTTTAGAATACTGTTGGTGTCTGTAATTAATGAATTCCTATGAACAAAAGTCGTCGCAATTTCATGGCATGAACGTATAGATTTAACATAGGAGTAAATGCTTTTGAATAATTTTTAATTGAACTCACAACTGATTGAATATGGGTTAAATTACAATCATTAGCTAATTGAATTTGTCGCGAAAAGTACTGAACTTAGCTACTCTTTTAATTTTCTGGCGAGGTTTCAGTCTTCATACGCCTAGTTATACTCTAGTTCTTCTAAAAATGTATCTTTTGTTATTTAAACAATAGCATTCTTACATATAAATTTAGAGCATAAATTATTAAATAATGTTGGAAAATAACAACTTTTATATACACAAGAATACATAAAAACAAACAAATTGTTCATCTGATGATTACACTGAAACAAACATTTCTTAATACACAATAAATTAAATAAATTATAAGCTGATCAAAATTTCTGTCTTTGGTGTTCTTCTCATTATACTTCAAATACAATCCTTCCTCGTCATTATCATTCTTTTTCTCTGCATCATCATCGTCATAACCATCATCTTTAATTTCTTCGCTGGTGAAATAAAGGTTTGCCATTAGCACTATTTCCTCACGAACGTAGTTAGCCATCTTAAAATCTGTTGTAGGCAGACAGAAAATGTGAAGAAAGATTTATTTTACACTATATTCGTTATGATGCGGACGAGGTTACATATCGTTTTATCAATATCATTATTATAATCCTAAACTTCAATAGCTTTGAAGATAACAATTGCTAAAATCTTCTCAAAATCTGTTGTCTGAAGACTTTTCAAAGGAATTTGACAATTTAAAGGAGGAATTATTTTGCGCATACTATGGTACGAATGAGTCCACGACTCTTTTCATCGTCAGCAACATCACAATATTTATCTTCAATAGTTTCTTCGTTAAAATGTTCTTAGCACGATCATGTCATTAATGTAGCCAACAATCTTAAAATCTGACATCATAAGGAAGTCGTTCGCATCAATATCCTCAGGTGAAGAATTTAAAAAAGGAATCATGTTGTCTTTGTTATGTTGTTGACTAGTTCTAGTTTTTAGAGTGGCTTTTTTTCCTTGTTCAAGTTAATCTACCTTTTTTGGCAAAAGGTAAGATTAACTAGTAAGTCTCAGGATCATCAAAAATAAATGATTCATTAGCCTCTAGTTGGAATTTTTATATTTCTATTCATATTCATTCAGTACAGTAGTTGCGAAGAGCGGATTCGACTTCAAGTGAAATTTCACATTAAATCCTATTGATTTAAATATCAACGAGGTGTTAAGAATGGGCTCATAAATATATAAAAGAAGCGGAACACGATTGACCAGAAGGAATCCTTTTAACATTTATTCCATTTTTGCCACATCTTGAGGCTTTTTGTTCCATTTTGCTTTTTTCTTCTTTTTTGATGTTGTCATCCTTATCAGACGCTCAATGATACATAATTTCCTAAGGCTCAAATCTTCCTATCACATGTAGATCTTATTGTATTTATATCCAAGAAAATGACCTTTTTTGGGTAAGCTTTTTGGCCAACTAGAATTCAGGAATTCTCCAAATATTTTTATCTATTTTCGACACATCTTTAAGCTTTTCGCTTCTCATAATCCAAACAAAAGTTTTGTGCAGTTTTTCCTTTAGAAATTTCTTAAGTTCCCTATTGAACTATTTTGGAAAGGTTGATTTATTCTTATAAATAGTGTCAATAGAAAAATACTCAAAGTTTTGAGAAAAAATGCTGCGCAAGCAGCCAAGAAATGCAATAAAGGAACTGAGGTGACCATCCCAAGTCTGCTTAAAAAATGGGCGCGAGTGGAAGAACACAAGCAGTGAACTCAAGCCTTTTCGTGTGTGACCGAAATTTTTGTAACATTAAAAACTTATATTTGAATATATTATGTAAGCACATTGAATAAATAAAATACATACATAAGTTTTGGTATAAAATGATCAAAAATATAAAATATTGTAGAGTAGAAACAATTCCAGGTTTTTCCAATACTACAACCCTTGATAAAAGCATCCCTTCTTATATTGACGAAAGCATCCTTCAAAGGCATATAATCCGCACGCCTTGCATTTATAGGTGGAATGCTAAACTGTAGTGCTAAATCAAGGGGATGGTGATGAACATTGTCCATAATAGAATATTAAGTGAATGCCAAAGTTTTAAAAATCAAAAAAAATAAACAATTTTCAATGAATTCTTTAAAGATTTTTATCTAAATGTTTAAAAATAAAAAGAAGAAATATTTAATAAAGACCATTTAATAGGTAAAAAAACAGTGAATGATAATGGTGTGAATAAGCAGAATTTTCACATAGTGAATCTTCGCTATAAATGTTACAAAAAAATAAGCTGTATATTGTGATAAAATAAGATATCGTGTTAGGATTAATAAATTTTCTTGGATGATATATATTTTGAAAGTGCGCTGTTTGAAAAGGATGGTGCTACATAGATACAGAGTATATATGGAGATATATTGTGGTATTTGAATTTTCGTAGCTATAAAAACATGGTTCTATCAGGACGGAGCAACATCTCACATATCAAACTCGTCTCTGCTATGAGTTTCTAAAAGTTCCCCTGGCTTATTATTCTCTAGAAGAAATGATATAAGTTGATCTCCACGTAGTCCTGCTTCAACCCTTACTGACTCTTCAATCTCAAATTTAATGTTTATAAAAATGGACAAACTTCTGTGGTACATTTAAAAAGATTAATATGTTAAAAATTTGTAGCTACCACAGAGACTTACTCTCGAGGCGTCATAAAAATGTTTAGTCTTTGAATAGATGAGTGCAGTGACAGCAAAAGTTTACATTTAGATGAGGGAATAAGATTAATTTTTGATTCCTTCTTAATAAAAGATCTTAAGCAAAAATCTTAAAGATAAAAGCAATCAGAAGATATCCTTTAATTGGACGAGAAATTTATTTTAATGGGTTTATTTTAATTTATCTAGACAATGGGATTATGACACCAGACCTAAAAAAAGGCTTTCAGTAAGTTGAGTAAAATAATTCATATTATAAGGCTTTTTTGATTTTCTTTCTAATTTAGTTGTGTAAACCTAATTTGAATAAAGCAAATTTTGATAACCAAAGAGCTTCTGTTACGAGTGCAAAAAATACTTGAAACTATGAAAATTGGAAGAAGAGGAAACCAAATCAAAATCATATTTATAGATCTACAAAGCTTTCTAATTGGTTTCATAATAAACAAAGATGATTGAATTATTCTGAAGAAAGTATTTTTTCTGCACTCATAATTAAGTCTTCCTAATTATAACGAGCGGTTTATTTTAATTTTATCTCTAAAGTAAATATGTTAATGGCCATTTGATTAGTTCCGCTGCAGTACAAAAAATCCACGAGAATTAATTCCGAAAGGAAACCGGCCCGTTTGAACAAAAGATTTATTTCCCGGCTAATTGAAAATGCATGCGCCCGTATTTCTGAAACTGCCCGGGATGCAATTAAAACAATGACGTAAAATCGACAGGGCTTTAATTGAAAATCAACCTTCGCCCCGCATAAATAAATAACATTAAAGTTACGGCCCTGGACGCCGAAAAACCGACTTTACGGTTTCGATTTTGTTAAAGACTTTCGAATCACTTTTGTGCCGGCGGGTACGCATTGTGGTCATTGTGCCGTTTTCACACTCGAATTGCACAAAACACCATGGGATACGGCGGGGACATTGATTTCGTGTTCGTTTCCCATTTTGCCTCGCCCTCGGTGGCGCATTTAAATGTTTAAATGGACAATCAGCTGATGCTGAAAGGATGGATAGAAGTTTTCGGGCCGATTTATTGTAACACCTGAGGAAACGGTCGGCTGAGGTGTTCTTCTAATTTTAACAATAAATATTGGATATGTTTTAAGATGGATTTGATACAGTTGAAGAAACTCAAGGTTAAGTAGCAAAAATTTATAGTATATGTATCTAATCGTCTCGAATTTTTGATTTTTCGTTTAAAATGCATCAATATAGGGCAGAAAGACCGAAGGTCGATAGCTTAAACGGACGAATTAACCCTTATTTTAAATTAAAATGCTTTTACTCTAAATGTAGGTATTTTTGTTTGTCCAAATAAAGATGTTGTTCTCTCTCTGCATCAATAAAAATAACAATTCAAATCAATGGCTCTTCAAAACCGATTGTCACCCTGATGTGATTGACCATACTTTAACAAAGATGAATTGCATCGAAAACTTGTTTGTCTACATTGACAATTTCTTAAATTCCAAATAATCAAATTTTCTTTATTATGTTTTTGTTTTCTAAATTGTAAGGGGAAGTTAGGAGATGATTATAAAAAATATTATCTTGATTAATTTAAATTCCTAAAATATTACTTGTCATTATGTTATGTTTCTGTAACACAATACAACAGGAACGCAATAAGCAATGTATTAACACTAATTAACTCAATTTATGTATTTACATCAACTGACTGTCAACTGGCATTAACAAGTCTGGTAACAAGCTCGTGAACAATAATTCAACGCGTCGCAATTGCAGGAAATTTGCGGGGAAAAAAATTAAATCACCACCGTCGCAAACGTTCATTTCAATAAATTTCACGCACTTAATTAGGATAAATTTTTTCAGGAGGCGTTAATACCGCGATATATCATCGCGTATTAGTGGCGATTAAAGTCACGGTGATTTATCGTGGTACGTGTTATCGGAGCCGGGTCCAATTAGTAAAAAATAAAAGTAACAAATGTTCGAAACGGAATTATAGGTGTTTTGGAAAACGATAAAATTTTTGATCTCGGGCGGGTGTACGGTAGGAATTTCTGTAGTTGAAAATAAAATGTTTTATTGTACGTTGATATATGGCGCTGTAAATTTTGGGTTGAATGAGGGAAACTAAACTTTAATTAGTGTAAGGGGTATAGAAAACCTGATCCAGTTTATTATTATTATTATTATAGCATATTTCACCAAGTGGAACATAGTTTCCTCCTGGAACAGTCAGATAAACCATTCAAAATTTTAGTTACTTTCTACTTTTCTATTGAGTTCTTATAAGTGAGATTTTTCCTATGTTATCCTAGTTAAATTTCTTAATATCTCAAACTAACCAGTATAAAAATTGTACGTATCTTATAAACTCAGAGGCTGATTAGTATTATTATTAATTTTTAAGAAAATTACCCATTAAATATATAATTAGCTTATTAAAAATCTAGTTGACTTTTCACGAGCACCATCGTTTAATCCGATCCCGATAATCTACCTAGATAATTTCGTGTATTATAATAATGGCGTTCTTATAAAGTTGATACTGATTAAATCAGAATGCAGAAGCTCACGATACGGCGATAAAGATGGGATAAAAAACGAAATTACGACGCTTAAATAATCTTACGATCACGGAGTAAAACCGATTATCGGTACTAATTACTCGCGTTCACGCAATGAGAACGGGGAGTACCGAAACCGTATATAAGTGCCGCTTAAGCATGGATTTGGGACAATTTCTTTTGAAAATACGTTATTCCCGACGACCACACACACCTGTCGAACATTGTATTTTGGTCAATTAACAATTGGTTCTAATCGTATCGATCGACCTTTTTAATTGGTTTAATTAGCTAGGATATCGATGAGTTTCATTATTTCAGGAATGCGAGGGCCCATCTTCAATCAGAGTTGCTTATCTTGTCACAGATAAGGATTGTAATCGGCGTTCTTTGATTAGAACAGAACACATAATAATGATTATAGAATTAAAAGGTTTTCTTTTTAATTTTAAATGCATCTACGTAATTGCCAGTGGCTACCTTTATAAATAATTTATAATTACAATGTTTAAAGAATAAGATAAATTTACTCAAACATAAACTAAAATATTACTCTTTTTTTTCTTGAACACATAAACACTCGTATTGTTTAAATTGTTTGAGAAATAAAGAAAACAAGAATAATAGAATTAAAGTAGATTTGTAATGTGTGTGAGTGATCGCTTTACCAACCGTTACACTCTAAATTCTTTATAGTTTTACTTAGTAAAAATTATATGTGTATTATATCTCGATTAAGTATTTTTTTATTTTATAATTGACATGATAGTTACCATCACTGTATATAAGTAAAGTAGTTTTTTGTCTTTATCAAATTACACTATAATTATTATTATAAAAAATCTAATTAGCATATGTTTATAAATTAGTACTAACCTACAATACTGTTAACCTAACTCAGTTATTCATCTATTTCTAAAGAGGTAGGTTATGGACGCACTAGGTTAATACCTAGTATCTTAAGGTAGGTTAAAAGTAAATAAGATTATTACATAATTATTGATTAAAATTAGATCAATTTGTAGTTTATTTGGACAGTTCAGAAATTCACTAGTCTAACGTATTATTAAAAGACGTTGGACTAAGATAAAATATGCTGAGACAGATCTACTATGCCAATTCATGGGTTATTCTAAACTTATTGCAATAGGCCAAGAGTACGCTGTTTTTATATATTATTTATTGAGGTAGGTCAAGCGAATGATAGGTTATTATAAGTTTTATTTTGGAGCGTGAACAATGTAGATATTTCTGTTGGTATTATAGAGTTACGTAAAGAGATTTAATATTATTATATTAAATATGACTTTTTTCGTAAATCTAGATTACACTAAGCTTATAGATAATGTATTGTTATAGGTACATAAAGTTTTAGCATTATTTTATTGTTTTCTCATTTATTGTTAAAACAATGGGGGTTTCAACAAGAACTTTGTTTTCTAAAACAATATAAAACAAAGTATTTAAAAGCATATTATTCTATTTTTGTATTTAAAAAATTATAAATGAAAAATAATATCGGTTAAATCTCCACCACGACCACGCTTAGATATGTGTGGTTTATTTCGTTAATTACGTCACAGATTTTGAGTTATAAGGCTGCAATCGATTCTATTGAAATGTCTATAAAATAGTCCTAAAAAAATCCTGTTCTGGCCGGCCACTTAACATCTGTATTTCGTGAAAATTTGCAAAATTTGGTTTGCAATAAATTCATTGTTTTCGTGCTTGTAGCACCATCCTGTTGAAACCACATGTTAGTGACCTCCATATCACCATTACTAGGCCAAAATTGAGTTATTAACATCTCTCGATAGCATAATCCATTGACTGTAACCGCATTTCCAGCCTCCAGACGATACACCCAAAGCTTCTTAACAATCGCTCTTTGATTATCAGAATACCAAATGCGGCACTTCTGCTTGTTGACGTATCCAAGCAAATAAAAATGGGCCAAATACTTGATAGCGATCTCAGAAGAATGTTTATGTTGACCGAAAATGTCACGAATCTAAAGAAATGCAATTTTACAGATCCCCATTTTCATAGTTAATTTTTATTATTTTAAGTCGATTTTCGTAAGATATTTAAAAAAATATATAAAAATTGAAGCTAGTTGAATTTAACTGTCCGGATGATGCGATCTAATGAATTGATGAAGAGTGTTTGTGGGATGCTTGTATTTTGTGGGGATATTGGGATTACGGGGAACAAAGTATTTGTCAAGGAGGGTTAGGTTGATGGGTTCAGTAGCAAATTTTGTGCTTATGGCTAATTTATAGGTCTCTTATTATTATTTGAGTGGAAGATCATCTACAAGTGTGAACTCCGCCCTTCGGCATGCTGTTAAAATTATATGTATGTTTTTCCTTCAATTTTGTATATTTCAGTTTATTTGTATTTTACATAATCATGACCGAAAAAGCTTAAATAAAAGAAATGAAATAAATAAAAAAAATAAATGAAAATTAATTATTTTATTGTAGATTTTGAGGACAATGACGATAAGCATTTATGGAAGAAAATTCTCCTTACAGTAAATTAACCAGTAGTCTTGTATATTTTGTTTTTTTTGTTTCTTCTAATTTTATTACTTTTCTGTAAATATAATTTTTGTTCTTATAGCATTACTCTTTATTTTAAAAGGTTTAATAATTCCCCAATATGTTTCAGTTAAAATAAAGAATTGAAAATTTTAAAAATTGAATAAAACCATTTCAAAATTTGAAAAAAGTTAAAGCTAATTTTAATACTTGAAAGTAATTGAAATTTTATATAAACCATAAATTTTTTATCTTAGATGAAATACTTAAAAATTTATAAAGTTGTTCTTTACCTACAAAAATGTTCAAAACAAAACGATAGAAAACTTTCCAAAGAAGAAGATTTTTAATTTAAAAAGAAGATTTAGTAAGATATAATACAGTGTGTCCCAATTTCGATGCTCATCATTGGTATCTCTGCTATTAAAAGAGATAGAGCAACAGATAAATGGAGAATGTTTTGCAGAAAACAGTGCCCATAACAAATCCTATTTCAAATTTACCTTAACTTTTTTCAGTTTTAAGATATTTTGAAAAAACCAAAATTTGCAAATTTTAATTTTAAGACACATTTTTTGGTGTAAACGGAAACCCCCAATTCGGATTTGTTTCCAGGTTATTAGCGCTATCTTTTGTTTTTCTTATGGTGGCGATATTGGATTTTCGGTATATTAGATAGTGCTTAAAAAGTGCTTTCCGACGATATATAACATGCCTGAAAAATTTTTAGTTACAAGCAAATTATTAAGCACTATCTAATAAACCCAAATATGGACATCATAAGAAAAACAAAAGATGTCGCTAATAAACTGGAAACAAATGCGAATCGGGGGCTCTGTTTACACCTAAAAATTTGTCTAAAAAAGGTGTCTGAATAATGTAAAGGTTCAATAACGGTTGCGTTTAGCGTTATCGAGTTATTGAAGAAAATTAAAATTGGTAAATATGTTTTTTTCAAAATATCTTAAAATTGAAAAAAGTTAAAGTAAATTTGAAATGGGATTTGTTATGAGCCCTGTTTTCTGCAAAGCATTCCCCATTTAACCGTTGCTCTATCTCTTCTAAGAACAGAGATACCAATGGTGAGCATCGAAATTTGGACAAACTGTATATGACAGTTGATGTTAAAAACCAGTTAAAATTTTACAATAAATGTTAATTGAGAATTCTATAACAATTTTAAGAACGCATAATGTTTTTTAGCAATTAGAAAACCAAATAAAACATTCAAACAATATTGCTGCTTTTATTTATCGCTACAAAAGCAACAATTCTCTTTGAAACTTTGCGCTTAAGTTACAAAATTGCAAAATCTAACAGTGCATATAAAATAAACTTTTAACAATTAACAGCCAATACAATCAAAGTACAAATAAAACTAAAAAACAATTCATATTACACTTAAAAGTTAAAGTTAAAAAGGTCGAAAATATTTTAAGAACACAAAAATATAGTTTTGAATATGTTTGTGTTATAAAATATAAGTTAAAATCAATTAAATTTAAGAATAAACGAAACACTTTTACTTTATTATACCACTTTAAACATTATTTGCAATGACTAATTTCGACTACACGGTAATTATTATCAATATAGTCACTGCAAATAAAGTTTAAAGTGATATAAAAAGTAAAAGTGTTTTCTTCATTCTTAATATCGATATATACCATTTCTTGGTATAAAGATACAAGAATTAAAATTAAATTTAAAAAAGTAATTCAATTTTTTTGCTAAAATGAGTTTACTTTTGATTTGAGAAAAATATCTAAAACTAACTTAAACTTTACAAAAAACGATAGTAATCTTCAAAAATAAGTAAAAACTTTCAAAAATTGCTTCGAAAACACTTAAAATTGTACGAATTATATAATTCTATAACAGTAGAAATTTGTAAGAGAAAAATTAGTTGCGATGATTTAAATTCTTACTTAACCCGTGGCGAAAATTTTTTTTAACTATCCTTAAAAACAGAAAATAACTGGCTTTAAAAATGTATAAAAACAATTGTAAGTTGAAAATCGCACTTAGGAACATTTGGTTTTTTAAAAAGTTTATAATTTAAAACAGAAATAATTAAAAGTTCAAAACAATGAATGAAAATTGCCTTACAACACTAAAGGAAATTGAAAAAAATATGGTTAGAATAATAGTTAATAATAAATAATCTCTAAATTTCATTAAATGTTTAACTTTCCGGAACAGGAACTAATTGGTTTTAACAGGCATAAATATAATTTAATTTAAATGAATATTTAAACAAATTTGAGGAGTACATAGTATGTATCGAATGAATTAAAAAATTATTAAAAGATGAAAATTTTTTAATAAGATATTGAATATAAAAAATAATTTTTAATAAATAGAGAATTAAACTTTTACGGAAAATCTTTCACCTTTTAACTAACGAAACCCTGGCGTAATTGCAAAAAAATTGCTGATAATTTTATCATGACCTATACAATGACACGAGACCCCAACTTTGAACGGAAAATTTTTAAAATAGTTTAAAATGACTGGTACGTTACATATTTTGAAAAAAAAACCGTTTGGAATTTTAAACACGACGAATACTTTAGTGTTTTAACATACACAGACTCATCCTAAAATCCTTTCCATTCCACATACATGACCACATCCTTAATAACATTAGGTTTATATATAAAAAACAATACTTCACGGATATTTTTAAAATAAAAATTATAATTTGTATCACCACCTCTTATTTGAAAGCTCTACGAACCCCTTCTAAAAAACAGAATCCTCTGCTTAATTTCGAATCACAATTCCAAATACCAATTTGGTTTTCTTTCTAGCAGATCAACTTCTCTTCCACTCATTATCATAGTATCAAATTTTCAAACATCTCACCTTAAAGGCAAGGCCGTAGCCGCTCCATTTTTAGATGTCCAGAAAGCTTTCGACTCTGGTATCAAGGCTTACTATACAAGTCTCACCTCCTAAATATCCCTCCTCATATCATTTTCATTATTAAACATTTCCTCTCTAATAGATTCCTAAAAGTCAAAATGCACAAATCATTCTCTTCTTCCTTTACTCCCAAACAAATACTCGCTCAAGGTTCTCCTCTCTCGCCCCTCTAATATAATTTTTTTGCGTGGATGTCTACAACCCTGATCCTCTCTACTTTAATCCATCCAAATACATTAAGGTTAAGGATGCAGTTAATGTTAAAATTAAAAATATTAATGAGACAAATTTATTTCTCCGAGCATTATTGCACAATTATATTATAAAAATTATGGGAAAATAAGAGTATTAAGTTACATTAATTTTTGCGGCCACACGACTTAAATCTCATTAAGTACAAATAACCCTTTTTTGTGCTGTTATCGATTATTAAATGCTTTACAAAATTATTACAAAATAGGTGTCTGAAGATTGCCAATCCGTAAACTTTTCAATGGTAGATACAATTATATAAAGCGGACAAAAAAATGAAAGTACGCTAACAATTGTATTTTATATAATTTTATCTATTTCAAAAATTGCATTGTTATACGTTGTTTCATGTTTTATTTTTATTATTTGTATACTCAATATCTAAAGGACAAATAAAACACGTTTTTTAACAATTTAACTTTTAAATTTAGTTAATTAATTGTTACTAAATATTTTAGTTTTTAGTTATAAGCTTAATTCAATATTTTTTGTTATGGGGTTTCCGTTAATAAACTTATAAATGGTTCAATTCACATAATTTTTTTTTTCAAAATTCTACAGAATTATGGATAATATTTTAAATATAAAAGAATAATTTTTTAACACATTAGGGGAATGAACATACCGTTCCATCAAGAGTGTAGCGTAACAAGTATTGAATTTTTTAACAGTTGATAATGTGTTAAAATACTTTACAACCTCCAAGCCTCTCCAACTTGGAATGTCGACCTCATTCCAGCACTACACGCTCTGAAAATTTTAGTGTAAAATCTCTTGTCAGCACGCAGTTTTTTATAAGTTCCGGAAAAGACAACTGTTCCTTGTAACAACTTCCAAGTGCATATATGTGGTGTATACATTCATCCCCACACCCGAATCCATCAAACCATTTTTACGAAAGCATCTCTTTACGATTATGTTATTATTATAGAAGATTTCAAAGTTAACATAAACAAAAATGTATCACATCAGTTATAGCACTATCAATTATTTTGTACGGATTCACACTTCACCTACTTTTTTCATAAACGACAAGCAAAGCACATATCCTTCTATATACTAACAATCTCAAATCCTATACTCATTCATTACAATTAATCCTTGACCTATGATCTGACCACTTGTTCAACTATTTTCAAATAAAAATTCCTAAAACAAACATGCCTCTCCAGCCTGAGTTTTTATATGACTATAAGAATTGTAATTTAAAAAAAGTCTAAAGATATTACACAATTCATCCAAACTAACCTTTCAATCAATGACTATTAAACATCGGATTTAGGAGCGTTTCATTTACTTCACCCATAATCATCGACAATTGTCATGATGTGACAAGTTCTATACAAGAACACACGCCAAAGTAAAATAAAAAGCAAACCTATAAATATCCACTTCCTCCCTACATCATTAGATTAATAAAATTCAAAAGACACTGAGACCTTAAAGTAACTAACGAACTTGATATTAAAAGACGGTTCAATAAAGAAATTCATAATTTAAATAAATATTAAGAAAAGTACATGATAAAATGTATTAAAAGTACATGGCTTTTAGCATGCAAAAAATAAATCAATTGCATGGCATTGAGTATTAGACATATCTAAGACTGTTCAAATGTAAATGTACAGAATATATTAAAACCATGATTGATCCTGACGCCAAGTGATAAGTACAACATTTGCAAAACAGTATTAAATTATTATAATTAAAATATTTTTCAATTATCACAAGACATTCAATTTGACAAATCCTTTCTCGATAATATTAACAAATGATTCCATTCTGTTCCCCTATCCTCTATTCGCCATACTCCCGATGAACTAGACATAGAAGAAACTTACATTAGTAAACTCAGAGCGGTAACAAATTCTGCACCAGGCTATGATAAAATCCCTGGTCTTGTCTCAATGTCTCCAGCTATCACCAAATATCCTGAGATCAATTCTAGAATCTATCTTAAAAGAAAAAAATAACCAAATTCTTAATAACTTAATGCCTGAAGTTTGGCTTTAAATCCAAACATTGAATCATACTACTCTTATCCACATCTAATTGTCAGCTGAAGACACTCTGTCATATCCTTTATAGATATTCAGGTGGCATTCGTTTCAGTTTGTCACAAATGCTTAATATATAAATCAACTCATCTCAATCTTCGACCCTACTTAATTAACCTAACTAATCAATTCCTCACTGATCAATCCCCCTAAATCTAAATATGAATTGTCTCTAATCCACGTTTTATCCCTCCCCGAAGGCTCTCTCTTATCTTTCTCTAACCATACTGATCTGATATATTGCAATGATTTTTATAATCTCAACTCAATTTTTTGGACTCCTCAAATGAGGACCTATAGTTTGCGGACGATACCGCATCAATAGTTCACATCTACTTTCTTAATAATATTATTTGCTGCTCAAAACAACTCTTAGACTCCACTTTAGTATGATTTAAAAGATGAAAAATTTCTTTAAATCCCACCAAAACACAATTTTTCCATCGAATTTTCCCCAATTCCCTATCAAAAGGCAAAATGAATACTGCAATATCGAAGAGGACAATTTCAAAACTCGGATAGCAAATCAACGAAACCCTGGTTACAAACCGAAAGCGCTTTATTAAAGTTGAACAGTGAAAACCAACACGAAATTACACGTTGGCCACGAACACGTCAAGACACAACTGCAATAGTACGAATGCATCGTTTCCGATCTTCGGGCATATTTATCGGATTTAGATAATACACATAAGTTGATGAGGTACGAAGTTAAAAGTTCAACGCTAGTAGTCGATGTTGAAGTTTTAAAGGAGGGACTTCAAGTGTCTCACGAAAAACGATTTAGATCTGCTGGTGAAAATGTATAGGAACGAAAGCAGGGATTATAAGGAGAAATTAAAATATTTAATAAAAAAATAATAATCAATGCCAAACGAAGAATAAGCGTAATAAAATAAAGCCGGTGAATTATTTAGAAGGAATCAAATATGACGAAAGGATCCTCTCCAAAATATTTTACAAGATCAATTGACGTTTGCACTAAATTTTCATCTTTAATATGCCTGAAAAGAAAGAGAAATACACTATATTACATACAAACTATAAACATTTAGAAAATTTCTAAGGCAGATAGTTAAGAAACAAAAGGATCACTTTGAAGTTTTGGAAAACGAGTGTACAGTGGTTTATTGGAAGATAAGGAGGATCTAATCCGCACAATGAACTTAAATTAGCGTTAAAGAGGTAAAACGACTTAGCAGCGAACATATGAACCTGGAGGAGCATTTAATAAGCAACATGAAAAATTTAAAGGCCTCCTTAAACGTACGCACACACATAACTGCGATTGTGATCATAATTTTGTTAATATTAATTTTATCTTATAAACTAAAACAAATGGCATAAGTTAACATCATTGATTATTAATGGAAAACAATTCATAATTCATCAACGTGCAAATATCTGGGAATCATAATAGAATAAAAATATAATTTTAAATTCCACACCCAAGTATTAAAGACCAAGGGTTCAGTAAGGGCAAGATATTTTAGAGGTCTTACCCATAAGACTGAAGGCATATCAACTTTAACTGCCGGCAAAATATATAAAGCCATATGCCATAATACAATCCAATACTCATTTTCAAGTCTCCACCATAAACTATCAAAAACTTTGCTGAAGCTGAATGCACTGCTCTGCGCACCCTCACTTAACATCGTCACTCAAATAATCCTCTTCATAGTCCATCAAATACACTCCTCTACGAATTCACAAATATTATGCTATCAATGATTTCCTACATTACTTTTCTTCTAAAATAGCATTTATTTATTGTTTATTTATATTCACTTTACAAGAGCCTATTAAAAAAATGTAAACAAAATTAAGATAAATTACAAAAATGTAGGTCACAGGACTTGCAGGCGGAGTTGATCATGTGTTCTTCCACTCTGGACCCTTCTTCTGCTTCATATGAAGATGGAATTCATTTTCAGCAAAGTATTTTTGCAATTTAAGCAAAGTAGTGGCCATTACTGGCATATTTATGTCCATATAACATAGAGTAATTTTCAATAGCCCATTTACATATGTATTGTTATAATTAAAATATATATAAGTATCGTATTATGTAAAAAAATCTGTAAATAAAGATTCTGTATATATAATCCACAATTTGTTGTATTTTTTAAAGCTGGTTAAAAAACATTTAAAAAGTAGTGATTTTATAATCCTTAAAAAATTACTATTATGCAAACAAAAAGATACTCATATAGTCTCAATAATATTTCACAAAGAAAACAGAAAATTAAATAACAACCTCAACTAAACGCCCACTTTACCAAAACTTTTATAAACACCTAATCAATTTCAGGTTCAACATTTAAATCAGTTCTTATAAAATTTTTTGAATGATTTTGTAGTGTTAGTAGAACATCAAATTAAACACAATATAGATTCACAAATAAAAAACTTTTTAACTTTGTTTGTATAACACGGACTTTATTTAGTGACTATAGTTTCGACAATTTTAGCTTGTCATTATCAAACTAGAAGTTCTAGTTTGATAATGACAAGCTAAAATTGTCGAAACTATAGTCACTAAATAAAGTCCGTGTTATACAAACAAAGTTAAAAAGTTTTTTATTTGTGAAGAATTATGTATAACGAAGTAGAAGCCTCCACCGTTAACAGTTTGAACAATATAGATTTCTTCTTGATAAAATCTCTCAAAAATAACATGCAGTTAATAATGACATCAAATTTATCGTCGAAAATCTTCACAATACAACAATTTTTCGCCGATTCCTACATCCATTATTCGGCCACAAAAATAGGGAACTTCTTAGAATTTCCACGATATTTCACTATCGTAATCTGTGGTCAGTTTTGGGTTTTGGATATCACACGTACGATCTGCATCGGGTCCAGTATTGACGCATTGAATGTGCACGGGGGAGTTGGTCAGCTGTGCGGGCCCCCGGTCCTCGAGATCATCGCTGTGGATATGGCTGAATGGTCGACTTGCCATCGGATTGATTGGTTGGCTTGGTCAGCACCTGTCCACCCGCACGTGTTAAATCACAGCGCCGTGGTCGGCATGGACAAAAGTAAATCGAAATCAAGAGTGAATAATTGTGGAACATGAAGACGGTAAAAAAAGTAATTAAAAACCTTGATTAATTGAATTGAACCATTCAGGTTCGGAAATAATAAATCTTGCTTTAAATCAACTGTAATGTAAAAAGTTTATGATATTATTGATATATTACCAAAAAGTATATAATTTATGAAAAAATAAAAGTAATTGAGTTGCAAATACGTATATATTTATTTTGATAAAAAAATAATAAATACTAAACATTTCTATTCAATAAATGTGACACAATACAGCAAAAAAGGAAAACTAAAAAAATACTTTATATATTTGTGCAAATTATCTTTACAAATATCATTTAGTTTCAAATTAAAGTCATTTAGTCTGAAAATTAATTCCAGATAATAAACATTTAATCATATTAATGATATTTGAAATCCCGAAAATTTGCAATTTTATAAAAATTCTGAATAACTTTAAGAATTAAGAATAGTTACTTTAACTTAACCCATCATATATTAAAATATATTTGAGTGTTTTCGGTGGCTGTTAAAAATTATTAAGACTATTTTTGTAGTTTTAAAACTGATTGGTGTAGAAATGTTTGGTATTTTTAAATTATCTCGTATACTGTGAAGAAAGTGAACGCTAACTTATATTATTTAAACACTTAACTAAAATACTTACTATGTTTCTATTATTAAAAACTATTTAAGGGTTTTAGTTTAGTATTCATGTACCACGCAGTAACGGTCGTAACTATTCTTATGATTGTATTATTTAATTTTATTTTATATATGTTTAACATTTTAGAAATTTTGATTAACTTAAAAAATTTAAAGAGATAATAACTCTGTAGATATTTGAAGTCATAAATTATTAAAAGGTTTAAAATCCTTCATATACAGGGTGGGCCACGAATAACGACCATTAAAAGTTTACGGGGTTCCTGCAAGAGGAAAAATCTGAAAAAATTCAACATTGTACGGTTGAACCGGAAATGGCTACCAACTTTGTTATTTTAAATGGAACATACTGTATATTATTTTATTTTTAAATTCCTTGTTCGATTGCCTACCACTCCATATGGGTTTATGTCAAGTTAACTTGTACAGTTTTTGATTTAAAAATTTATTTGTCAAATATTGACCTCAAATAGGTGTTTAGAAAAATGCCTATAACTTCTAATAGGTACAAGATAGACACACGTGCGGCATCTTGTTTTGTACCTAATCGATTCCTCTACAACGGAAAAAAATTAACATGTGTCAATTTTGACAGTTTGAAATACCAAAAATATCAATATTTCAGCGCCCACTTAAAAACATCATATTTCAATTTTTTCAAATAGAATGACCAATATTTTATTTTATAGGGTGATTCGCAAGACAATTTTCTACAAAAAAGTATTATACATCACTATATCTAGAGCCAGTAGTTTTTAAGTTATTTTGAAATTTATTTCCTTTCACATTTCAATAATTCCTCTTATATTCACACAGGCACTATAGTAGGCTTCTGTCAATATTCATTGAATCGAATTAGGAAAAATTCGTCCGAATATTATTAAAATGAATAGTTATCCCCAGTTACAACTTACAAATAAAACTGAAGCAAGAAGACTCGAATAAAATAATTTTTAAATAAGTAATTAAATGCAGGAACTCAAAAAAGTTGTCAGAAAAAAAATTATAACAATTTTTCAAAATGATAACCATTAACATGTAAACACTGTGCAGCACGTGTTGCGTCACCCTCTTATGTTGCTTGCCTACTTTTTTCTGAATTAAGATTCCGCGAATGCAGCTCGCACCCTTTCTTCCAATTCTTCTCGGGTATTGTCGGCATTTGCATAAACTTTATTTTTTAAACGACTTCAAAGATATATGTGGATTTTCAATTGACACAAATGTGATTGGTTTTTCTATTGAAAATACCTTCATGAGAGAAACTTGATTCGTTCGTCCAAATTATATTAATTTTAAGCAACGACAACCCACAAAAATCAATCCTGTTCTCTGCATCTTGAGAAAATAATTTATATTTATAATTATGCATTCGATACATTTTCCAAATTCTTTGGAGTGGGGTTCTGCTTACTCTCAAATCCTCCTAGCAACCTGATGCGCGTTGATTTGCTTGAAAATAAGTCAAAACATTTACTTGAATTTCCTCATTCTCGGTTATTAGCTTTGGTTGATTTTTTCTGCGTTTTGTTTTCCAAATAGTACAAAATTGGACTCCAGTCTTAGAAACTATTTCTATCCGTCGGCGGTAAGTGTGGATAAGTTTCGTTGAAGGTTTTGCAAGTTCTCTCAACAATTCTGTTGCACTGGCCATATATGACAAATAAATTCATAATTTCTTTATTGGTATAGGTATTCATTTTATTATTACTCGAAAGAAGCGTACACAAATATTAATACGTTGGATTCAACAAATATTGACAGAAGCCTACTATGCTGCCCGTGTAAATAGAACAGGAATCATTCAAATAAAAATTCTGAGAGGAAACTAATTTCGAAATAACTCAAAAACTACTGGCTCTTGATATAGTGATGTATAATACTTTTTTGTAGCAAAAGGTCTTGCGAATAACACTATGAGATAAAATATTGGTCATTCCATTTGAAAAAATTGAAATATGATGTTTTTAAGTAGGCGCTGAAATATTGATATTTTTGAAATACCAACTGTCAAAATTGACATATGTCAATTTCTTTCCTTTATAGAGGAATCAATTAGGTACAATACAAGATGCCGCTCGTGTATCTATCTTGTACCTACTAGAAGTTATAGGCATTTTTCTAAACGCCTATTTGAGGTCAATATTTGACAAATAAATTTTGAAATCAAAAATTGTAAAAGTTAAGTGGACATAAACCCATATGGAGAGGTAGGCAATCGAACAAGGAATTTAAAAATAAAATAATATACAGTATGTTCCATTTAAAATAACAAAGTTGGTAGCCATTTCCGGTACAACCGGAAGTGATAGAAAGTCAAAAATATTTTCCATGAGGAGATCGCAATCAACCGTACAATGTTGAATTTTTTCAGATTTTTCCTCTTGCAGAAACCCCGTAAACTTTAAATGGTCGTTATTCGTGACCCACCCTGTATAGAAAATAAGAAACTTCTGGAATGTTTCGGAAATATTGAAAATCCGATAAAAAGTTCTTAAAAGTATACTGAAAATGTTGTAAATATAAACAGATTATCTTTAAACTATTAATATCTTGACAATCCTTAGAATCATGCTATACGATTAATAAATCAAAACTTGAGGAAGGTTGAAAATTCATAATATAACAAATATCTTGAAAATCGTAAATGTTAAATATTTTGAGAGTATTAATGTTCCTACACATGTTATTGCTTTTAGAAATTGAATAAAATCTAAAATGGAAAACGTAATACTCTAGAAAATTATGAAGTTACAAAACTACAAAGGAATCTTAAACAATTTTGAAATTTGCAAAATCTTTAAATAAACCTCAAAATTGAATATTTATAAAATCTTAATAATTAAGAAATTTGTTAAAACTCTTCAAAAATTCAAAAATATTAACAACCTTATAATATTAAGTATAATGAAAATCCTGAAAACTTAAAAATTTTAGTGAAAACAAGAAACGTAAAAAGCTTAGAATTATTAAAAATTTTGAATATATTAAATTTGTTTGAAATTTTAGAAGTTTGAGTGTATAAAACTCTAAAATATTTAGCGTTAAAAAACAAAATAGTTGAAAATATTATCTCAAAACTAAATTTAAAATATTAGAAATACAGAAACAAATTCTTCCAACTTTTTAAAATCTTAAATTGATTTAAGAAAACTTTAGAATCCATATTTTGAAGGTCCTGAAAGTATTGAAAGTCCTACAACTGATGTTTCTTTCAGAAATATCACATAAGCTAGACAGCTGATAGATTCTTATAAAATCATAAGAGCCTCACAAATTTTGTTAATCTGTAAATACACGAAACCTAAAAAATTGGAAAATCTTCAAAAATTGTAAGAAAATCCTAAAAATATGCAAAAGTTCAAGCCAAGAAAATTAATTTTAAAAATCTTTAATGCCTTAAAAACTCTTAAAAAGGTTTAAAATCATTAAAACTCAAGATTTGGAAATTTTTTGAAAATGTTAAATTTTAGAAAATTTTGAAAAATTTAAAAATCTTAATACAGTAATTTTAGAAAAACACTATTTAAATTAACATGAATTTTTATACATAATCATCAGTTCTTATATAAAAAAAAAAACAGCAAAACATTTGCATTAGAAAAAATCCTGTAATTTTTTGGTCCACAAAGGCATATGAAGATATAATAATAATTAATAATTATTATTATTGTTATAAGATATTGAAATATTTAAAAACTATGTCTTCTTCTTTATTTCTTTAATTAATTTAAAAAAGAACACAAGTAAGAGCCTGCAGAAGTTTTTTCTGATACTACTTCAGGCTTCTAGTGAAAACATCTGAGTTTCACCTGCGATTTCCGGCAACTTCTTCGATTTTTTTTATTTACTTAAGGTTTTACTATTTTCACCCATTTGTGATGTGTATATTTATGTTCTTTTCTGGTTTCCATTTTTTCTGCATGCCCTTAACATTTTTGAGGGATGTTCATATATTTATCAAAAGTTAAGAAAAAACTTTAATATTATTAAAATTTTGAAATGCTAACTATTTAAAATAAATCGATTGTCTTGAAAATATTAAACATCACAAATGATAAATTACAAGAAAATTTTAATTTTCAAAAATCATAAGAATATTACAAATTTTAGAAATCTGTGTATTCTTAATAATATCTATAAAATGTGAATATTTTAAAATTTTAATATTTAAGAAAATTGTTAAAACTCTTAAATAATTAAATATCTTTCCCTAACAAAACTCCGTCATCCTCTTAATCCCTTACACAATCCTTCTAACCAGCTCCTCTATGATACCACTTTAGTTATCCCCATCCTAGAACGTGTTCGATTCCTATCAGAAAAATTCTCCAAAAATCCTTTCAACTTTCACATATTATCCTTATATTGTATTCCTAGAAATCCTAGTGTAAACCCCAAATTTAAAAATCCTAATTCAACCATATTTGATTTCATCTCATCGTTTCATCCATCTATCCATTAACGACTGACGCCATATGACCGGACAAAACAAGGCAGAAAGACCTCTGGTCGATAGCCTTTTGACGAACTAACTCACTAACACATCATCCATTATTCATTATTTAAATGTAAATATGTATAGTTTGTCAATAAAAATGTGTATTATTTTATTTAAATATCTTTAACAACTTTAAAAATATTATATCATAAAAAGTTTAAAATAACTGAAATTTCTAAATGTATTTTAGTTTAAAATTTTAGATATGTTTGCTACAATTTTGAGATTCAAAAGTTTTAAAAACCCTAGAAATATTGAAACGATAAAATAATTGAAACTTTTTTATTAAAAAAAATCAATCCTAAAAATAACTTTTTTAAATTTTGAATCTCTTTTAAATTATTGATTAATTATTAAAGTTTTAGAAATGAAAACTAAAAAAAAAAAACATTTCAAAGATCTTAGACATCTGTCAAGGTTATAGACAGCCCTAGAAATTTTAAGAAATATTTTGAAACCAAAATATCTTCAACAACAGCCACGGACCGGCTTCGATCTATTTTGGATCTCATCAGCGTAGCGCAGTTGGAGACAAGGAATTGAGATTTACTTTGGAGTATTTAACTCTGGTTAACCAATTTTATCGTATTTTTTGTTAGTTTGTCAACTTAAGAAAAATCTTTGGGTAATTAAAAGATCTTATAATTGTTAAAAGAACAAAATATGTATATATAATATCATTTTTTTAAATCATAAGAATATTATAAAATTTCAAAATCTGTTTCGTCTTAAAAATATAAAAACATTTACTATTGATGGTTTGAGTTTGCATGAAGTGTTTTGAAAATGATAATAACACTCAGTTTATTCTTTACTTAACTTGTTTACTAATAGATAGACATTTTGTTCCCAAGGTGAACATTATCAATAATAAACTCAGTTTGTTAATTTCATTAAAAAAAATCTTAAAATATTTTAAAATCGCGAAAGGTAGTTTTAGAAGTAAACATTTTAGTTTATTCTTTACTTCATTTGTTTATTAAGCGTTAGATGTACATTTCACAAAGTGAAAATTATCAATAAAAACTTAGTCTGTTATTTTCATAAAAGCATTTTCTTAATTTTTTTAAATCTCGAATAACAGTTTTAGAATTAACAATTTTAAAACTCTTGCAAATATTAAGCATATAACATTACGAGAAAGTGTTGAAAGTCATAAACATGTTAGTACTTTAAGAAATATTATAAAACCTAAAAATTTCTAAATCTACAAAAATAAATCTAGTTTAAAAACTGAAATATCAAAAATCTTGAAAATCATAAAAATAATTTTAAAAATACTTAATGTATAAAAAATGTTAAAGATCCTGTGAAGGTTGGAAAATTTTAATATATCATCAATCAAGAAACATTTAAAAAAATCAAATTTAAAAAATGTATTGTATGAAAAAAAAGTCTTAATTTTAAAACTTTAATTAAAGAAAACAAATTTAGGAGTTTTAACTTTAATTTACATTAAGTTTTAAAAATATTGAATAACTCAAGAAGCTTAAAAGTATTAAAAATTATGTCTTAAATATGTTTAACAATTCTGAAATATGTACATACTTTAAAAATTTAAAAATATAATAAATCTTATTTGAAAATTTAAAAATAAACTTTGTAAATCTGTTTGTCATAAACATATCTTTAAAATGTTAAAAATATATAACCATTTTATTCAAGCTCTTTATAATTTGGTGAATTCTAAATTAGTTTTGTTGAGTTATTTTAGAAATGAAAACAATTCTGTAAAATAAAGTATTAGAAATATCATAAGAACTAGAAATATGCAAAATTGTTGAAAATCATAAGAGCCTTAAAATTTTGTTAATCTGTAATAAAAAACTGAAAATTCTTGAGAATATTAAATATTTTATAATCAATAAAATTATTTTTCAAATCTTCAAATTTAAATGCCTTAAAATGTGATCATTTTGGCAACTTTAAAATTTTATCAATGCAGAGTTTATATTAATCAACTTTAAATGTTTAACTGATTGATATTGTAGGCACTTACTTCGTAAAACAATTTAATTAAATGACAAATTGTGATATTAACTAAGTAAAAGTATCTTTTAATTTTTCATTTAAACGTTATCACTAAATTAAACATTAAATATTTTTAAAATTTTGGATATATTGTTTAAATTAAATATTTTTAGAGACTATTTTGTGGTAAAATTGGAGTGTTTTGGTTAAGTGCATAGAATGAACTTTAAATTATTTAAATTTAAAATACGGAGCATAATTTTTAGATTTGGAATGGCTTAGAAAAATTTTCTAATTATGTTTTATATATATTTTTTGTTAAATAAATTTAGAAACAAATTAAATCGAAAAACGGTTTAATATTTCCGTATCACATAAATCATTCATAAAAAATCATCTAACATTAATAATATTTAAATACTAATTATTTTTATCATCACTTCAATTAATGATTTTTGTAAACGAATCTGATAAACGGAAGCAGTGTAGCACAAAAAAATTCTACTGCGGTAGAGAAATTTGAATTAAAACCCTACTACCACCAAGAAGATCATATCTCGGAAAGCTTAATTACAGTCAATGGTGCTATAATGGACTTATTTTTTCATCATCAACACCTTTCGGTTCGTTAAATTGGAACTGATTTCTAATCACTTGATTGAACCGTTTCGACGGTGCTGCTGGCTTTAATTTGAAAGGGTGAAATTGCTGATAGGCCATATTTGATCGAGAGCAGGAAGGTGGTGTGAATTAATTTGGGGTAATCTTGATTAATTTCTATTAAAAGGAGGGCGCGTATTGTGTGTTTTTAGGTTAAGAGATTACTGTTGATTCCTTTTTTGTGTGCTGGGACCTCCTGTTCGATTTAATGGTAAATGATTAGAGGACAGTGATTGAGGATTTTGTGGTCGTGTTGTGAATACGAATGATGTTTGATTTTAATACGATTTCTATTGCTAAACCGTCTTGTCGTATGATGATGAAGTATATTTTTATTAAAATCAACTAACAAAATTATATTCAATAGGTAATTATAAATTTGAAGGATAATTTGTAAATGACAGGCTTAATCTGTCGTGACTCTAGTCACTATTAAAGTAAAGTGTATAATATTAAAAAAGTACTCGTGTTTTTAATCATAAAAATATATTCCTGTATAGGAGACATTTATCAAAGAGCTAATGTCAATAAATGAGTCACAATTTTTAATAATAAAATCTCTTTATTACCCTTATATAACGAAAATCCAATATCAATAAATGAATGTTTAGAAGTCACAATTTTTGGTCTTAATAGAGCCGTAGAAAAGAAATAAGGGAAAGAAACGAACTGTTTAGAAATGTATATATCAAATTCCATCAAAAATTTTTCGGACGCATCTGTCTGTGTAATGCATTTTTAACAATACCTGAGGCCACCGACATCGCCAACATTGATCGAATCCACTGATGACGTCTCATTTGCTCACGATTTAATGTCCCTTCTGCGGCCACGTCTCATTCCCGATTCCGAAGCATTCCCTTCTAACAAGACGCCTTATTTACGACCGCCGAACCGCAATAAAATCATAAACTCGAATAATTACCGCTAAATGAGCGTCGGAAAAAATAAATTGGTCCTCCCTCAACTCTATATATATTTGCATCGTTAATAGGACGAGAGCCGCTTTTGTAATCGAGTGCCGCACCTCTTCATTACCTTTTTTTTTCTTCATCGCCTCTTCCACCGTCCGACTATATCTTTCGATATATTTAATGAAGATATCACGGCTGACAGTTGAGGACTGTTCTAGCGCTAAAGGTTATGAATATACATGAGCCCGACTGCTACGGGGAGTGCCGCACTAAACAACCCTCGATGGCTAATGAGGGAAGGCTCGTAAAAGTTCTTTGCGGTTTCCGCCGAAATTTTCTGCGGTCTTCACTAATTTGTAATGCATTCGGAATCGCCGTTTAAACTCGCATTTTAGGAAAGGATGCAGAAACAAGTTATTGGATAATGGGCGTTTTTGGGTTGTAAATGTCAAAATAATGATAAGTGGAAATTGTGGATGCTGAAACGTTCGTTTCCTACCTTATACTACCAGATTTTATGTGAGCAATTATTGCTGAATGGCTTGGTAATAGATCATAACTGTCTTCGACTTGGCAAATCTATTACCTCATATGACTATATTAATTTAATGATGGCGTAATTAATGCAAATTATATTAAAATTAATTAAAATAACGTATAAAATTTTAAAGAATTATTACGTGTTTGTTTTTTATTTAAACATTTTATTTGCAATCCACTTATTAAAGAATTAAACCTATAAAAAGACGCATAATAGGTAGCTTAATAAAAATTTTGAAAATGTTCATGTAACTGCAGTTATTTCGACGATATTTCTAACATCCAACGAAACGTGACGAGGCTTCTAAACTCCATCCCAAAAGAAGCCTTTTTGAAAAGTTTTCAACACATATATAGAAGATCTCAGCGGTGCATAGTTATAGCAGGTGGTTATTTCAAAGGACAGTAAGGTAACTTTGGTTAATACTTCATGTTCGTTAATGTTATAGGATTTATAACAATTTAAGATTATTTAATGTCATCCATCGTTCAATCAAAGTTACAAAAGTTTATACAATGTTTGTTCCATGTTATTCAAATTATTGTGATGATCATTTTGATCATTAAAGGTACAAGTCAAAATTAGATTGAAATATAATTTCCCAATGTAAAAAATTATCACTTTTTCAGAATGATTTATTGGCGTGGCAATTATGCAAATATATTGAAATAAAACAAGTTTTAGGAATTATAGAAGTTTTTTTTTCCTAAAGGAGGAATTAGAAAATAGAAACAAGAATATCATAAGTAATATTCTCAAGAAGAAATACTCATTAATAATAACTTCTTAAGAAAGTTTAGAATTATTTTGTTCCTTTAATGAAAATAACTTCTGAAGAAAATGAAAACTTTTTCAGAATGATTTATTTACGTCGAAATTGTTTTTATAGAAAATATTATGAAATAAAAGAATTTTCTTAAGAAGTTATTTTTCTCGAAGGAAAGAAGTAATTTAATTTTCTTAAGAAGTTATTTTTTTCTTAAAAGAGAGAAATTAATATATATATATATATTTTTATCACAAAAGTATGTCTTCCCCCAGAAATGGTAATAAATCTAAATTTTCACAGTTGAATTTTCTTCCAGGAATTATAGAGGTTTTTCTTCTTCTAGAGGAAGAATTAGAAAATAGAACAAACATATCAGAAGTTTTTTCGCAAGAAGAAATAATTATAGATTTTCAAGAGTAGTGATAAAAGTCTTTTAACTAGAAGAAAGAAGTTTAAATTTTCATAAGCACTTATACCTCCGAAGAAAAAGAAGAAAAAACATAAAAATAATCTTCAAATTCTTCAGAATTTAGTTTTGTCCAAAGAACAAAATAATTCTAAACTTTCTTAAGACGCTATTAATTTATATTCCTTGCAAAGAACGAAATATATATCTAAACAAAAGCATATTTTCCTTCAGAGAAAGGCAGGAACTTTCAAAAGTTAATTCCTTCAAAATAAAAATAAAAGATATTGAAAGAAAGTCACAACGAAAGTTTAATGACATAAATTAATTAGATTTAAAGTGTATTAAAAAGAAAGTATCATAATTTTTAAGTTACTAACAGTTACTGACACATCACTCAATAAGTCAACGACCTAACTATGAAAACCCATTTGTTTAGAAATTCAATTTTATTCATCGACATACTTTCCTTCAAGAGTGATACATTTAATCCAATGCTCCTTTAATTATTCAATGCCTTTTAAGTAAAATGATTTATCTTTGCTCTTAAAGTAAGCCTCAGTTTCGGCACAAACTTCTTCATTTGAGCCAAATTTCTTTCCCTGAAGCATCTTCTACATGTCTGCAGAAAATCAGTAGTCGCTGGTGGCTAAATCTAAAGAGTACGTGGTGTGGACTTGTGATACGTGGATTGTACTAGTGAAACAGCACTTTTTTCTTCTGCTTGTGAAGCCGTAAAATTATAAAAGCTGATATCTTCAAGATGTCAATTATCTCATATGGACATTTTTAATGTTTTCCGGAATAACTGCCGATTTTTGGCCACGAGAGCGTTCAGCACCATCGATGCTTGAAAGACCGCATTTAAATTCAACATACCAGTCCATAATGGTTGACTTCTCTGGTGAAGAGTCCCCATAATGCTTATCACTGTTTGGCTCCAACAGTAATTTTTACCATCAAAAAACAGTGTAAAATCAATACTCGAAAATCCTGTCTATCCATTGTCTTGAAAATTACAAAACCGGAGTAACTAAATGACTGTAACTTAAAAAGTAACGGTCAGTATCCCATGAAATTTCATTCCAAATATGTTTCATGTTAATGTTTTATATCGATAGATCCTTCCGAAAAGGTTTGTTACATTTAGAAATAAATTATTTTTGTAATTTAAGTTTTATTCTGGTCTCTTTTCACAGCGAATAAATCCTTCGCCTTTTTGACGGATAGACTCTAAATTATCATTAGATTATCCTGATTAGCCGATATTGAGCTCTGGATGATTTTCTATTACCTCGAAATAGCATTTTATGATATTATATAACCTTGAATGAATATTGAATATTGGATGGCGAAAGATATTGCAGTTTTTAACAATAAACTTCACTGTGCTTATGTTGACACATAAGCCAACATTACCGTTTCATTCAAAACACCGACCGCTTTAGCTATCCTCCATTCGTTAAAAAGGTTTAATTCTTTTTCGTACCGGGTTTTACTCTTTTCTGGCCGTTAGCTTCTTCACCTTCTAAAATGATTTCCGCGGGAATGTCCATTACTGACACTTTAAATACAATTGACATTTGCTTATCAATCGATGTGATTCAGTGATTTTAATTATTGTTTAACAATATTTCAGTGGATTTTATTAAATATTTACTTTATTAATACTTTAGTTTTCTGTGCTCGCCAGTAAATTTCCGTATAATGGTCTTGCAATGTAAATAATATATATTTGTTATATATTTGTTTTAAATGCACTTAAAAAATTAAATATAAATTAAAAATAAATACTAGGGACAACAGGGAGAAAAAAATCAAACATATGGAACAGTACAGGATGGGCAAAATCTATCACTTATCAAGGCTCTTATTCAGCTTGAACCGAACTCTCAAATTAAAGATAACAAGGATTATATAGAGCCAACTTCCAGCCAAGAGCCAACCTTTAGTAGGATCAAACAATAACAAAAAAATTAATATGGTTAAATTAGGCATGACCTGTTGGTCAAGCGGAGAAAAGTATCAGCCTGAAAATATCCTCAAGCTTAAATAATTGAGAGTGATTTTTGAAGCAGATATAGTTATCAACTAAATACAGAAGTTGGAAAATTAACAGCGAACACATCTACAGGGTGTCCCATTTTAATCCGCCAGTAGCGATAATTCTGAAACTTTGCATTGAATCAAAAAGTGTTCCAAATGAAAAGTTAATGGTTCTGAGGGGGACATCTGATGCCGTAGACTTTGCCCACCCAGCCCCCAAGGGGGGCGGGAACAGGGGGCAACTTTAAAATTTTAAATGGAAACCCCTATTTTTTATTGCAGATTCGAATAGACGGTTAAAAAGTATGTAAGTTTTATTCGAAACATTTTTTTATTGGTCGAGAGATGGCGCTGCAAATGTAAAAGTTTTTTGTCAATTAAATTGCGAAAATCGTCACGTAATTAACTGTTATTATTACTTAAGACTTACTCACAACCTTACAAGGTTGTTTTTTCTCAGCCTGCCCAAATACTACCCCCGCCCCCCCTACAAAGACGTAAAGTACTCAAAAATAGCGATTGAGTACTTCTTTTTCAAATTAAATAATGGTAAAATAATTCAAAAAGGAATGTCGTTTTTTTTCAAAAAATGGAGCTATGAGGGGGGCCAGGTCAAACACTGTTTGAAAAAAAAAGACATTATTTTTTAAATTATTTTACCATTATTTAATTTGAAAAAGAAGTACTCAATCGCTATTTTTGAGTACTTTACCTTGTAAGGTTGTGAGTAAGTCTTAAGCAATAATAACAGTTAATTACGTGACGATTTTCGCAATTTAATTGACAAAAAACTTTTACATTTGCAGCGCCATCTCTCGACCAATAAAAAAATGTTTCGAATAAAACTTACATACTTTTTAACCGTCTATTAGAATCTGCAATAAAAAATAGGGGTTTCCATTTAAAATTTTAAAGTTGCCCCCTGTTCCCGCTCCCCTTGGGGGACTGGGGGGGCAAAGTCTACGGCATCAGATGTCCCCCTCAGAACCATTAACTTTTCATTTGGAACACTTTTTGATTCAATGCAAAGTTTCAGAATTATCGCTACTGGCGGATTAAAATGGGACACCCTATATAGAGCTTACGCGCCTTATGAACATGGGGAAAAATTAAGAAGGTTCCTGGAGTTGACGCTACCCAAACATCTTAATATCTCCTAGATAGGAAGCAAACAAACCAAGACCATATAAGTATATGCAATTAAAATCCTACCTCGGACTTTTAATTCCTAAGCTGGATGTAGGAGTGTGGAGTTTAGAAGAAGGTGATATTAAATGATTGCAATTAGCAGGCTCATTAAATTGGGAGTGACGAAACATTTTTATACAGCTCCTAAGTAGTTTGCTTATACCCGGACACAGTTGAATATAAAGAGACTCTCCGACTGTAATCGTTTGATGTAGAGAGAGCATCCCGATGGATGCAATTAAAGTCTTTTACAAATTTTAAAATTATACGCTCATAAGTATACGATGTAATAAAGTATTGAGCCCCTAAAAATTTTACTTAAAGGAATGCGAATGGCTGCACAATAACAGGTTTGCTAGATAAAAAAAAATAGGGAGAGTGGAACCAGATGTATAATTACTACCAACGGCAAGTTTCATTTTATCACCTCATCCAGTTCCTACATAATAATTAGCAATTTTTCGAAGCGTGTTTTCTTAATAAGTAAATTTGCGACCGTGATTTTTGGATGATTTTTGAGCCTTAGTGACACGATTTAGCACATACAAATGAAGTGTCCTGCATGAATGGAGCGTCTAGAAGAAAGTTTACAGGGTATCTGTATTCAAGATCTCGTCGTATAGTTCATATGATGCTATATTCTGAGAAAAACTGGTTAACCATGGCTAATTCTTCTAAATATTACTGAAGAAGTTATATTTTGTAAATAATCTTTATATTAACTGAATATAAAATAGGCCGAGTGAATTTTGTGAATAAGGTAAATTAGGCCGAGTAAAAATTCAAGAGGATAATAGCATTATATTTAATTAATTGCTCAAGGAAACATTTTTGAACTAACTCAAAAAAGGGGGAAAACATTAATTCAAGGTTATACAATGTCATAAAACACTTTTTCAAGGTTATATAAGGTCATCCAACAATGATTCAAGGTTATACAAGGTCATACAACGCTATTTTAAGGTTATACAAGGTCATCATCATTCATTCGCTGTTATTCAAGGTAATCTAATGATCATTTCCTTTTTTGAGGAATTAACTTTTGTAAGTTATCGGGAGTTCCAGTATTCCTCTGAAGAAAAATTTGCTCTTCGTTGAATTTATTTCGTTTTTCAAAAAGAAAAAGCCTGTAGTAAATGTTTTTATAGGACGCTATAAAGACACTTAAACAAACACGAAAGATCAAATTCTTCTTTAAATTATTTTTAATACACTTTAAATCTTAAAAGATTATTTAAAATCATCAAACTTCTTGTGTGTCTTTCGTTCGTAATTTCTTAAAGACAATTCAAAAGAATTTCTTTTGTAAGATCTCGGTAGTTCATGTCTTTCTTTGAAAGAAAATTTGTTCTTCTTTGTATTAATTTCCAACAGCTTATTAAGAAAGTTTAGAACCAATGCGTTTTTTGGACGAAAATATTTTCTTTTTGTTCTTATGTATTTCTTTTATAATTTTTTAAAAACAGTTTAGGGTTATTTATTTTTTGGAGGTATAGGTAACGATAAAATGACTTTCAAAAAGAAAAAGCTCCAACAGCATATTAAAGGGGTAAAGTTTGGAATCATTTCGTTTCTTTGGAAGAAAATATTTTCTGTGGGCTGAAAGACCGCGGGTCGATAGCCGTTTGACAGGAAAAAAAATATATATTGTGTCATTGTCATATTGTTAATCATGTATATGTAAATTTATTTCCTTTTTTTTCTGTAAATAAAGATGTTGGTATATATATTTTTTGTTTGCTCTTATGTATTCCATCAATATTGTTAAGGTTTGTTTCTTTTTTTGGAGCTATAGGTAAAGATAAAACGACTTTCACGGCATCCTATAAAAATCTATAATTATTTCTTTCTAGGAAAAGTTACATTTGAAGAATTTTCTATTTATTTTTTAAGAGGGCAAAGAAACTTACAATTCATATTAGAAAATTTAGACTAATTTTCTCCTCTGGACTTCTTATAAAAATATAAATGAATTTCTTTCTTACGAGACAAGCAATAACCCTAATAACATCTTAAGAAAGTAAATTTGTGTCGTTCTTTGAAGGAAATTAATTTCTGAAGAAAATTATTATTTTTCTCTTTTATTGTCTTTCTTTAGGAGAAAGGACTTTCATAATTCCTGAAGACAATTAATGATTATTTCTTTATTTGGATGTATGAATTTTTATAAGTTTAAAAAAGGCATTTCTTCCTATAAAAAATAAGAAAACATGTTTTTTGTGTAAATCTTTATTTCTTCCCTTCGAGAAAAATATACTCTGTAGATCGTTTTTCTTCCTAAATTTCAGTCTTTAGAAGAAAAACTTTAATAATTTCCTAAAGATAAATAAAGATTGAATGAATGAGCTTTTGTAATTATTTAACAAAATTTATTACCTCACATATTTTTAAACATATACGTAGGTTGAATGAGTAGCCACTATCCCACTTATTGGATTTCATAACTATTAGCTGTCGTCACATGACCTAAAAATCACAATCAGTACAATGTAACGTAGTTTATGCGTTTATAGCTTTTTATACATGTCACGAAATTATTACATAAGGCGATATCCAGACACGTTTTTAGCTGTATCACAGCTCGTCAGTGGAGTGATTTTATTGTAAAATTTTCATGCCTGTTTTAATAATTCGAAGGCGGTTTAGAGGCCACCATCATTCCCTATTATAGTGTCTCTTATTTATTTCAATAAATGCAAAACTGCGGAACTTTTAAACATATTGGAGTACTACTAACATATAACTATTTCCCCTTTGCTAATTTAATATATAAAGAACTTGTGGTAATGGGTTCACCCGTACCAGCAGAAATCCTTTTGTAAAATATCATTAACAGTTGGGTGTTTCGATCAATAAAGATATTTTCTAAAATATGAACTGATCAAATCACGTGTTAGGCAACACGTGATTTGATCAATAAAAATTTAAAAGTTACTACCTATTATAGTAACTTTTATTAACTTTTATTTGCGTTATGGTTAAATATTTTCCTTCTCTTGTTGACGTTAACGATAAATAAACTAACAGTTTGTCAAAAACATTCCAGATAATACGGCCATCGGTGCTAACGAAAAATTTATTACCTCCACTGTCGCCCTGAATTGAATTGGACAAGAGGCATGAGCGAATAATGGGCGGTAAAGTTATGTAAGAACAGATCATCGCCATTATTTCCCCTTTTGTGATAGTTTGTAAGCGAGCCGCCCATGTCATTCACTGTTTGGCCGTTTTTGTCTATGCAGGAAGTACACGAGGCGCACTTTTGTGCAACAACATTTTCAACAATTAATAGAGGCAAGTTACGGACACCGTTCGCAGTAAGGCTTCTTCCCTTTCTGGCTACTTTCGGCACATGCCATTATTAGGCTCGTTACAAGCACTTTGTTAACGTTGACAATGACTCCTAGATAATGGTGAAATTTGGTACTAAAGAGTATCGAATAAGGTGTTATACACCCTGCTACGTTCTCCTATTCCTGTTAATGTTAACCAATAATTCATGTCATATTGATTTTGCTCAATAGAATTTTACATAGTTAAATAAATGTCAGTTTAAACTTGAAAAATACTTTTTAGACACGTTTTATAAGTATAAGTATATTTTTGGTAAAGTTTAGTCCGTTAGGCCGTACAGGCTGATTTAATCTTGATGATGGTTGCGACCACAATTACGTAGTAATCCATAATATTGGCATTCAATAAAATATTTACTATATATTCATTAATTTGTTGTAAAGTTTGGTCTGTTGGGCCGTAAATGATGATTTAATAATGATGATAATAATCGACTTTGTTTTATTTAATAATCCAGGTAATTACGAGGATGTACTTCAAAAAATCCATTTCGCCAAAAGGGGACCATTATGGATCCTCGAGGTACATAAAGGTAAACATAATCTGAGAATTCCTCGTTTTAACGGATTTAAAATATTATCCATTATTTCTATACCTATTAAAATTATTGTATATCATTTTGTTAATTTACTTCTAGTTTGATAATGATTTTGAGCTTGATATAATATGGATAAGATTTGATGTCGATTTGATTTAAATTATATAAAGGATAATAATTAAGAATCACGGTATTGAAATAGTTGTTTATGCTGTTTTTGCTCGGTGTGAAAGTACAGAACACACCTTTCTGCCCACACTCTGCAATTGTTTAAGCCAATAAATGTTGAGCGCGAAAAGGCCGAGCCTCCATTTTGATTTGTCGTAATCCGTGCGGAGATTTTAAGATTCGTGGTGGGGGGCAACTCAATCCACCGCCACTCGATCCGCGACGGATTACCGTTTTTTTTTTGGCGCGATTTAATGAAACTCAAAACTCAAAAACGGCCGCCCGGTGCCCACACGTGCATAAACAGGAGGCGTGGGTCCGTGAAACGCACTCTTCGGGCTTCTGGAAAAATAAAAAAAAAGGGAACGCCGCGATTAGCAGAAAATCCCGCCATCCGAGCGTGTCCGTTTTGGTCAAGCGTTATATGGCCCGTGATTTTTTGATAAACTTTTATTTTCTTTCACTCGGCGGTCACTTTTGGAAATTTGCGGCCGCTTTTGTCGCCTCGCGTGAATGGTTCAGTGTGTGAGGGTTTTTGTTACAATGGTCCTCACGCCTCGTACTGAATGAATGCAATTAGGGCCCATTTTTGGGCGCCTTTCATGGAATCGTGTTCGCACCGAGGACGACGTGTTTCCACTTTTATTTAGGACAAATAGAAATTTCGGGCGATTCATCATTGGCCTGACGTTTGTCCAAGATTAATACTAAAATCATTTACTTCAAAAAATAACTATAATTTTCGAATAAATTAAATTTAGAAATGTTGGGCAGTGAATATACCAATAAAAATGGTGATGTGGCCATCATAGTACTATCCCTATATTTTACTCGAAAACTATAAGGATTTCGCAAAAAGCTATTCCTAATAATTTGTTCATTTAAATTCTCTACAATTATTTGTCATACAAATTTCAAATAACCATTAGGAAAAATGTCAAAATTTTCAATTTTTATATTTTTTTAAGAATTTTACGAAAAATATATTTTAATAAAACTTGTTCAGTTCTTCATTCCCTTTAACTTTTGTTTGATAAGTTTTGTAAAAAAAAATTATTAAAAAAAATATCGAAAAATAACAAAAAAGACTTTGAGTAAACATCCACTTTCGGTTTATGAATGTTTACTAAAAACTTGTCAGTTCCAGTTTTGAACGATGAAACCTTAAGTCTAAAGTTTCATTTCTATAGGATCTTGCGTTTTCTTTTGTAATTTAAAATGAGGGTTAGTCCGGCCATTTATGCTATTTTTTAGTATTAAATCAGATTTCGAGCTTTATAAACATTAAATTTTCTATACATAGAATTTTCTTAACTTATTAAATCACCTAAAAGATTAATTTTAAATAACTTTATTTGTAAAAAGACATAATTCAATGTATTACAATTGTCAATAAATACAAACTACATATTATTACGAACTAAAAGGAAACAAACAAAAAATATATATATATATATATATATAAAAGATCATACAATTATCAAATCACGATTGTGGCCTGTTGAGTGGATCTTGGAGAAAATCGTTAATAGTATAGTATGCGTTTTTTAGCATTAGCTCTTTGAGTGCCTTTTTAAATTGTCTATGTTTCGTAATTGTTTTAATGCTATCGGGTAGGTTATTATAAAGTGGGAGACACTTATAGTAATTTAGCGGCTTCTGGACGTAAATACCTTTTTATCAATGTGTTAGCCTGAATTTTCGAAACATTTAATTTTCTAGATATTGTTTTTTCTAAATATAAAATTTTCAATGTAACGAATCTTCTAAACATTGAATTTAGAAGTTTCTGTGTTTTAATATATTACATTAAATGTATCAAACATCATATTTAGAAATTTTTGTATGTACATTTATTATATATCGTAGTTTCTATATATTAAATTTTTAAACATCCAATTTAGTTTTTTTTTTTGGGTAAATATTTTTATCAATGTTATAAACTAATTTTCTAAATTGAGAATTTTCTAAACTAAATGTTAAATTTTCGAATCAATACATCTAATTTTTTGAGTATTGAATTGTCTAAATAAAGTACATAAAATTTCCTACACATAAACATTTATAAGTATTTAATTTTCTAAGCAGATAATTCTCTATCCATTGAATTTTCTGAACAATTTCTTTTATTTATTGAATTTTCTAAACAGAAAATTGTCCGTACATCGAATTTACTAAACATAGATGTTTATGAAATGTTTTTTATACAATTAATTTTTGATACATTCAATCTTCTATATGCCAAATTTTCTAAACATACATTTTTTTAGTATTGAATTTTCTAGAATTTTCTTTAGGTTTTTTTTATAAATATAAACTTTGTATTGAATTTTGTACACATTGAATTTTCTATACATCGAAAGCATTCATATTTTTAGTATTAAAATTTCTATACATCGAATTTTCGAAACACAAAGTTTTATGAATATTGAATTTTCTCTACATCGAATTTTCTAAATATAAGGGTTTATAAGTTTTTTATAAGACCAGAAAATTCTCTTTACATCAATTTTTTTAATGTTTTAAACATAAATGTTTATGTATAGAAAATTCTATTTAGAATATTCAACTGAATAGAATTTTCTATACATCGAATTTTCTAAAACTCAGGGTTTTTGAATAATGAATTTTCTTAACAAAAAATTATAGAGTTAGAGTTTGTTTATTTCCAAGCAGAATATTTATATTCATGGGTTAGTCATAAGTAATAATTATAAAATATAAAATTTTCTGAATACTTAATTTTCCAAACATAAAATTTTCTGCACAGCGAAATTTATAAATATACATTTTTTGGGCATTAAAATTTCTAAATAGAGAATTTTCTAAACATCGAATTTTCTATTTTTTTTTTTATAATTGTCGAATTTTTTAAACAACATTTTTTCTGTACATTGAATTTTCTAATCAAAGAATTTTGTATACAAAGAATTCTTTAACCATTGAATATTTTAATAATAATTTTCTAAACATCGAAATGCCTAAAAAAAGAATTATCTGTATATCTAATTTTCTAAACATAAATATTTTTCTTGGATCTTAACGGCGTTCACTTGGTGGTACATTTCAATATTAAGAATAAAGAAAACACTTTTACTTTTTCGACTACACGGTAATCATTATCAAACTAGTCACTGAAAATAAAACTTAAAGTGGTATAAAAAAGTAAAAGTGTTTTCTTTATTCTTAATAAATATTTTTGAGTATTGATTTTTCTAAACGAAAAATTTTCTTAACAAAGAATTTTTTATATATCGAATTTTCTAAACAAAGAATTTTTTACACATCGATTTTTCTAAAAATATTTTTTTGAGTATTGAATTTTCTAAACAAAAAATTTTCAATACATCTAATTATCCAATCAAAAATTTTCTATACATAAAATTTTCTGAACAAAGAATTTTCCCAACATCGTATTTTGTAAACAAAATTTTTATAAGTATTGAATTTTCGAAACAAACAAAAAATTTATACATCGAATTTTCTAAATAAAGAATTTTCTGTACATCGAATTTTCTAAACAAGGAACATATTTTTTTTAGTATTGAATTTTCTAAACAAAGAAATTTCTATACATCGAATTTTCTAAAAAAAAAAATTTCTATACATCGAATTTTCTAAACAAAGAAATTTCTATACATCGAATTTTCTAAATAAAGAATTTTCTGTACATCAAATTTTCTAAAGAAAGAAATTTCTATACATCGAATTTTCTAAATAAAGAATTTTCTGTTCATCGAATTTTCTAAACAAAGAAATTTCTATACATCGAATTTTCTAAATAAAGAATTTTCTGTTCATCGAATTTTCTAAACAAAGAAATTTCTATACATCGAATTTTCTAAATAAAGAATTTTCTAAACAAAGAATTTTCTATACATCGAATTTTCTAAATAAAAAAAATTCTATACATCTAATTTTCTAAACAAAGAAATTTCTATACATCGAATTTTCTAAATAAAGAATTTTCTGTACATCAAATTTTCGAAAGAAAGAAATTTCTATACATCGAATTTTCTAAATAAAGAATTTTCTGTTCATCGAATTTTCTAAACAAAGAAATTTCTATACATCGAATCTTCTAAATAAAGAATTGTCTGTAAATCGAATTTTCTAAACAAAGAAATCTCTATACATCGAATTTTCTAAATAAAAAATTTTCTAAAGAAAGAATTTTCTATACATCGAATTTTCTAAATAAAGAGTTTTCTTTTCATCGATTGGTGTAAACGAAGATTTTTCTGTACATCGAATTTTTTTATAAATAATATTTTATACATCAAAATTTCTAAGCAAATATTTTCTATACGTTGAATTTTCTAAACATAAATTTTCATAAGCATTGAATTGAGGTTTACGACAAACAGCTGTTCCTAATAATTTGTTCACTTTCGAATTCTCTACAATTATTTGTAATATAAATTTCATATAACTCCTGTAGTTTAGCAATAGGAAAAAAATGTTCAAAAAAAACTTATTTAGTTTCTCTTTCCCTGTAACTTCTGTTTGAAATGTTTAGTAAAAATTTTCATATTTAAAAAAAATATTGGAAAAAACAAAAAAATGCCTCAAGCAAATGGTGATGTGGCAAAAATGCTATTCTTGATCATTTGTTAACTTGTAAATTCTCTTCAATTATATGTTATATAAATTTCATGTAACTTCAATAATTTATTAGCAATTGGCAAAAAATATCAAAATTTTCATTTTTGATATTATTTTCTCGAAAGTTTTTATGAAAAATATGTTTTAATAAAACTTGTTCAGTTTTTCGTTCCCCTTAACTTTTGTTTAAAAATATCAGAAAAAAACAAAAAAGGGTCTCGAGTAAACATCCACTTCCGGTTTTTGAATGTTTACTAAAAGCTTTTCAGTTCCAGTTTTTAATGATAAAACCTTAGATTTAAAGTTTCATCTCAAACGGATCATTCATTTTTGAGATACAGCGCCCACAGACATTTTCATGCACGAAAACAATACTTCCCCTATATATACTATATAGGGAAAGTAAAGAGATAATGTTAAAAAAGCTGCTATTCTAGTATTTGAAAACAACCTCATAATCTTGAATACAACCTTCGTAGCTTGATGCTGCATAAAAACTATTGGCTTATTCCCTGTCTTTGTGTGCCTAAAATTATTTCTTTAAAGTAGAAAATCCCAGCAGTTATAAATTAACAGAATTTTCATTGTATTATAAAAAAGTTCGTGGACTAAACAGCAAAACGAATGAATTTTATATCGCATCTAGTGACAGTATGATATAGTGACCATCACTATATCATGGCTAACAAATAATATTAATGCAGAGTGACTACATTGTTGTACGAAAGGACCGCAACTCTTTACTGACGGAAGCGTGAAGGAGGTACTCTCGTTGCGTGTAAGCGTAATATATTTTTTCTACTCCTATAATGAAATAACATAATTGTAGGTTACTTTTTAATTATGAAATGTAGTACATTGTATGTTATGTATATATCATATGTTCATTGTCATAGCAACCATTGTAGCACTAGAGCTTCAATAGATATTGTAGCACAATGGTTAAATAGGAGAGGGATATTACAATAACATAGCATTAATAATATTAATATTGAATCAGACTAAACGATTTTTATAATGAATACATGTGAATTTCCTTAAATTCAAAAAAAAAATAGTTTTTCAATTAGACGCAAATATTATACGAACATTGTAAAATTTTTTACACACATTTGATTTTTGAGTTGACTTTTCTGACGTGAAATTATACGTCAAAATAAAATTGCGAGTGTGTTGAAATTTACGTAAAATAATGGTAAGTAGTAATAGTGAGAGTAGTTTTGTTAAAAAAATCAAACCCTACGGTAAATGTTCCATCATATACATGGTCTCCAAGGACATTTCATAACTGTATCAATATCACGTATATTTTTAATAAATAAAAATTTGTTCAAGGTTAATAAGTAGAAATCTATATTTGTATTTTTTAATTCATATGTATGGTCGTAGAAAAACTATAGTGTACAACTCGCATACAATGACCATTGCCCACTCGTATGAATTGCTGCACTCCCCTTCGGCTCATGCAGCAAATTTCATACTCGTGGGCAATGAGTATCATTGTATGCTTATTATACAATATACAATTTTCGTGTTCTCGATCTCTCCCGGCTTAATATCTTCCCATTGATTGACTGCTGCGGAATTATTTGTACACATAAAAATTCTAAATTTCATGACATTGTAATATATATTCCACCTGATATTAACGTGGATTACGTCTATATTTTTTTTGATGTTTTATTATTGGGGACTTTAATGCTCCCAACTTTACTAACAATGTATTAGATGTGAACTTAGAAATATAAACTTACAACATACAACACCCTCAACTATTCAGTTAATGTATTAGATAATAAAACTACAATAATTCAATCGATTACGTCATTCAATAATTTAACTCAAATTCACGGGGTACTTAATTCAAACGATAAACTATTAGACTTGTGTTTAAGAAATATTGAAACAAATAATACAACTAGGGAGACTAGTCCCTTTGTTAGAGATATTTATCATCATTCCCTAAATTTTAACTTTAATATTTTAACCACAAGTTGCAATCATTCAGAATTTAATAATTTCAACAAAATATTTAATTTAGAAAAACCAACTTTCCAGAATTATACAAGGAACTAGAAAGTATAAACTGGAAATTCTTATCAGATTTTAATGATGTTGCTTTAGATCAATTTTATAACTCGCTTTATGCAGCTTTCAGTAAATATGCCTCGATAAAAAAATACCGATGTGATAATAGTTCTTGTCTGTCCTGGTATTCGTATGACTCCATTCTATTAATAAAAACTAAGAAATAAATGCATGAGCGTTATAAAAGATCTAAACTACCATTCGACTATTCAGAATTTCAAAAAATTAGGAAGTTGACTAAACAGAGTATACGTGATGATTATAAAACATTTATTTGTAATTCAGAACAAAATATAATTAATGATCCAAAAAACTTTTGGAATTTCGCAAACTTTTTATTTTTGCTCTCAAAAGTAAAGAATTTTATGAAAAATATGCTCGAGTTCAATTGTTCAATTTTTTATTCCCTATAAATTTTGTTATTATTCTAGTTATGATTTTACAAAAGAATAATCAACATAGATAATCGAGAAATAAAATGACGGATGTTCAAATTTGAAATGAAGAAATGAAAAAAAAATGCAGTCGTCGGTTTGAAAAATTGTAAAAAATTAATATTCAGTTTAATTAGGCTGAATTACTGAAAATCTTCATTATTGGTCTAATTCTGATTGGGTATTAAAAATAATTGATATTTATATGATGAAGAAATAAAATGGCGGAGGTTTAAAAGTTGAAGTGAAGAAATAAAAAAATGCATTCGTCGGTTTGAAAAATCGTGAAAAATTCATTTTTAGTTATAATAAGCTGAAAATTACTGAAACTCTTCATTATTAACTTAACTTTGATTTTATAAAAAATAATTGGCATATATGGTGAAGAAATAAAATGGCAGAGGTTTATAAGTTGAAATGAAGAAATGAAAAAATGCAATCGTCGGTTTGAAAAATCGTAAAAAATTCTTTTTTAGTTGTATTAATCTGAAAATTACTGAAACTCTTCATTATTATTCTGGTTTTGATTTTGTAGAAAAAATAATTGACGTATATGATCAATAAATAAAATGGCGGAGGTTGAAAAGTTGAAATGAAGAAACGATAAAAATTCATTCGTCGGTTTGAAAAATCTTAAAAAAATAATTTTCTATTGAATTAGGCCGAAACTTCTAAAACTCTTAATTAATATTCTGTTTTTGATTTTGTAAAAGAATAATCAAGGTTTAAATGCAATCGTCTGTTTGAAAATTTTTATTTTAAATGATTAAATTATCAGTTGAATTAGGCTGAAAATTACTGAAACTCTTCACTATTATTCTAGTTTTGATTTTATAAAAGAATCATGTTTAAAATTGAAATGAAGTAAATGAAAAAATATACATTCGTGGGTTTGATAAAATGTAAAAAATTAAATTTCAATTAAAATTGACTGAAAATTACTGAAACTCTTTATTATTAATCTAGTTTTGATTTTATAAAAAAATAATTGATATATATGATGAAGAAGTAAAATGGCGGAGGATTAAAATTTAAAGTGAAGAAATGAGAAAAATGCATTCGTCGGTTTGAAAGATTGTAAAAAAATTGTTTGCAGGCTAAAATTCATTTCATTTTTAATCTAGTTTTAATTTTGTAAAAAAATAATTGACATATATGATAATATATATATATATATATATATATATATATATATATATATATATATTCTGATGGAGAAATTGCTAAAAATTCTAAAAGCCCGGAAGGAGTTTATAGAAATTTAGAGGAGAAATATTGGAAAATTATAGAATATTTGAAAAGGAAATTGCAGAAAATTTTATAGAACCCACTCGCAAAGTATTTTGTATTAATTCGAATTGAGAACAATTCTAGAAATTTCGAAGAACAATTTAAGAATATAAGAGATACTGTAGAACCTTTTTAATTTTAAGTCTAAAAATCTGCAAGAAAAACTGCTGAAATATTCTAAAAACTTGGAAGAAGATTATAGAGTTTTAGAGAAAAGATGTTGGAATGTTCTAGAAATTTGGAATAAATAAAAATTACTAAAATTTTTACGAAAAATTATAAAAAAAATAAAATTCTAGATCTAGCGATGAAGATTTTATTAAATTGAATCGAAAATTATTCTAGAAATTGCGAAGAAACATTTCTGGAATATTAGATATACTCTAAAACCTTTTTAATCTTTTAAAAGTCTAAAAATCTGAAAGAGAATCTGCTGAAATATTCTAGAAACTTGGAATATGATTATAGAATTTTAGAGAAAAGATGTTGGAAAGTTCTAGAAAGTGCTAAAATTTTACGAAAATGTATAGAACCCATGAACAAAGTATTTTATAATTTGAATTGATCTAGGGAAAAACATTCTAGAAATTTGGATTAAAAAAATGTTGGAAAATTCCATAAATTTCAAAGAAAAATTGCTAGACTATTAGAGACCTTCTAGAACCTTTTAAAATTTAGAAAATTCTGAGAAATAAACTGCTGAAATGTTCTAGATCCCTGGAAGAAGGGTTTTAAAGAAAAATGTTTGAAATATTTTAGAAAATTGGCAAATAAACTGCAGAAATTTTGCAAACAATTATAAAACCCACGAATAAAGTATTTTGCAGTTTTAGAATTATCATTATCTAGTGAAAAACATTCTAGAAAATTGGATAGAAAACGTTGGAAAATTCAAGAAAGTTCTAAGAAAAATTCGTGAAATATTAGAGACAGTCTGGAGCTTTTTTAAATTTAAAAACACTTAAAATCTGGAAGATAAACTTTTGAATAAGATGCGCACTAGATAATTCTAGAAAAAAAACAAATATTTATAAAATACTCCATACATTCTAGAAACTTTACGCAATTAAAAAAATTTAAAAATCTGGAAAGAAATTGCCAAAAATTGTCTAGAATCTGGAGAATTTCTGGAAATTGGGAAGATAAATTGTTAGAATATTCAGGGAAATTCTAGAATGATAGATTACAACGATTAGTGATAATAGGGATGATAGATGATAGAGATGACAAATGATAGAGATGACAGATGACAGTGATGATGCACGGCAAATAAAAGAGATCACAAATATAAATGATAGAATATAACCGATGACAGAGATTACAGTTGACATAGATGACAATGTTGACATCTAAGAAGAATGAAATATGACAGAGAAACAATTGGCAAAAATGACGGACGATAGAGATAACAGCTGACAGAGAAGACATATTACAGAGATTACAAATGACAAAGGTCGTACATGACTCAGATATAAACAAATATAACAAATGACAGATGATACATGACAGAGATGTATGATAACAGAGATGCCAGATGACATAGATGAGAGATGATAGAGACGTCAGTTAACAGAGATGTCAATTGGTAGATGATAGAGGTGACATAGCAAAGATAGCAGCTGACAGATGAGAGTGATGAAAGTGATCACAGATGATGGAGATGACAGATGACAGAGATCACTGAATTGGCAGATACTAGTGATGTCAGCTGGCAGAGGTGCCAGCAAAAACCGGAAGTGGATGTTTACTCGAAGCGTTTTTTTTGTTTTTTCGTGATATTTTTTTTCTAAATATGAAAAATTTTAAAAAACGGCTCAAACAAAAGGTAAAGGAAATAAAAAACTGAACAAGTTTCATTGAAACATATTTTTCATAAAATTCTTAACTTTTGAAAAAAAAAATTAAAATTGAAAATGTTGTCATATTTTTTCTAAATGCTAATAAACTATCAGAATTACATGAAACTTGGATTACAAATAATTGTAGAGAATTTAAAAGTCAACAAATCATAAGGAATAGCCTTTTTGCATAAACCCTATAGTTTTCGAGTATAATATAGGGAAAGTACTATGATGGGCACATCACCATTTTTTTTTTTTCTAGAAATTAGTGTAATGGACTCAGGGGACCTCAAAACTGATATTTCCGCAAAAAAAAAAAATTCAAAAAAAATCATGATCACAATACTTCCCCTATATCTACTTCGTATATAGGGAAAGTAAAAATAGTGATCGGGGTGACAAAAAAAATTACAGACCAATTAGTATCCTGTCTAACTTCTCAAAGGCTTCTGAAATGTGTATATACAGTCAACTGTATTACCAAGTACAACCATTCTTATCTCCAAATCAGCATGGATTTATGGAAAAAAAAATCGACAGTTAGTAATCTACTAACAGTTGGTCAATTTATAAGCGAAAAAATGGACAAACGTTTACAAATAGATGTTATATACACCGATCTATCTAAAGCGTTTGAGAAGGTAAATCATAGTATAATGTTAAATAAATTGTCGAATTTTGGGTTCATCATCATCTTATTAACTTCTTTTCTAGCTATTTAAATAATCGTTGTGTATGTGTAAGTCATAATAATTTCAAATCGTTTGCATATGTAATGAAATCAGGTGTTCCTCAAGGCTCCAACCTTGGACCTCTATTATTTCTTATATATCTCAATGACATTCTTTTAAAACTGAAATGTAATGTTTTAGCATATGCCGATGATCTAAAAATGTATTGTGTTACTAAGTCAGACAACGACAGTTTCTTTTTACAACAGCAATTAGATATGTTTGCAACGTGGTATAGGCTTAACTGTTTGACATTGAATATAGGCAAATGCAAAGTTGTTAGTTATACCAAGAATAAATGACCAATAATATTCAGATGTTGTGTTAATGGTACAGCTATTGAACGAGTTGAAACTTTTAAAGATCTAGGGGCCACTTTCGACAGTCTTGTAAGTTTCAGGTACCATATTCTAGACATTACAAAATTTGCTAGTAAGTGTTTAGGTTTTGTAATTCATCAAACAAGAGATTTTAAAACCATCCATTGTATTAAGTTGCTTTTTTATACCCTAATTCGATCAAAATTAAAGTACGCGTCGATAATTTGGACACCACATTATAATCTATATATAAAAATAATGTTTTCTAAAATACTTGCACTACGTGACAACTGGTAGTTATCCTGCCCAAGACTACTCCTATCAAGATCTATTGAATAGTAATTGTTATGAATCCTTATACTATAGACGCATAATTGCAAATTTTAAGACATTGCACAAAATTGTTAACAATAGATTCGATTGTGCTTTCTTGCTTTCCAAATTCTCATTTAATATACCATCTAGCTTTACACTTTCAAATAATACATTTTATATTAGCGCTTCAAATACCAATATTGGTTTACATTCACCAGTCAACGATATGTCTTGCAATAATAATGTGATTAATGAATATTGTTATATTCATAATGACAAAATTGATACTATATTGTATTGTATTTATTGTATTGTATTTATTGTATTGTATTTATTTATTTATCCAACATGCTTACACAATTGTTCCTAAACATAATTCTATAAGTATTCACGAGAATTTTGAACGCACATGGAAAGGCTTGAGTTCACACGTAGATGATCTTCCACTCTTGCCCAATTTAATTCCGTGAGACAGTAGTTTATAGTGCCACCACATATTACATAAATCTGTCTGTTTTTTCTAATTCTCAGACTCCCAAATATGCGAGTAAGTGCTGTTTGACAACATTGTTTACCATTCAAAGGGTTTTGCAAATTTAAAACAAATAGTAGTCGTACCTCGTGTTGGACTGGACAATGATGGATGGTCCAGGCTTCAGCAACTTCTGGCGGATCACTAAAATTGTGTGTAGTCTCGCGTTTTCATGGTAGAACATAATCCCTTACCATTTACCAATTATGGCCGCTTTTTGTTAATATATTCATTCGATTCACTTATTTTTTTAATGACTATTGAAGTTTCATTTATCAAAAGGTATTTAGGTTAGATTTTTGGACTGAAAGTAGTATGTTAAAAATACAAGTGTAGGCATCTATTGGCCAAAACCGAAATTACTTAAGATTCGACCAAATATAAGAAAATTATTGACAAAAAGGGTCTAAAGACAATTTATATATAGGGTTTCTTTATATATTGGCCAATTACTTGCTCCACCAAAATTAAGCCTTTGGGTCTTTGCAAACGTGTTTTTTCAGTTGTAATTTCTTTTCAACCCTTTTTTTTTTGATAATTATGAAGGCATTCTTTGCGTGAACAACAAGCTACATTTGATCAAAAGTCAACCACTTTTATGTTGGTACTTTCACCACGCTGGCTTACTCCTCGTTTCGTTTCATCCCCAAGCATTCATTCTCATTTAGCCAAAGAGGTAATAAAATAGACACGTAATGTAATCTAATGATCTGAAACATTTTTGCTTACTTTTAAATATTTGGAAGTGTCTCGGCATATGTAGATAATAGATAAATAAAGCTATTTGCAGTATATCCTACAGACCACCAAATATGGCTTATAAGGTTTTATATTTACACAATGTGGAAACTTTAACTTGAATAAAATTCATAACTTCGATATAGGCGAATTTTGCGGAGTGCCCAGCCACCTCCGAATTTTTTTTCAATGTAGGTTTTAGATTAAATTAAAATTCACTTGGTGTGTTTCACAAATTAATAATTTATTCAACTAGTTTCGGCTCAAGGCCATTATCAAGAATGAATGGAAAGTTATATCAAGTGAAATCTTTCTTTGCAAGAAATACAATACACTCTTCATTTCTTAACCACCGTTTTTTTCTTGCCATAATGCAAATCGATGATAACATGCATCACTATTTATTTTTAACATTTCTGGTGTGACTAGCGTATTACACGCCTAATAGGTTCCTCAATGTCATTCGGTTTGTTACACAGATCTTAATTCCCATAAAAAATCAAGAGGACTAAGATCCGCTGATCTCGTCGGCCATTCAATGTGACCTCTTCTTTCAATCCATCTATTGGGAAAGATCTTCGTATAAATATGTACCAACGATCACAGAATAATGGGGTGGAGCTCCGTCCTCTTGATACCATATTAATATATTAACTAATCTCGTTATAACGGGCCAGTTTCTTGGCTGGAGTCACCAGATTTTCTTGAAGAGTTAATAATACGTTTAGCCTTATATCTGCTTCAACAGTGAGATTTCGCTGTCTGGGCACAACCATGACCCAAATTGTTGTATCGGGTCTCAATTTTGCTTATGGTACCTTGGCTAATGGGTGCTATGTCCGGATACTGTTCTCGAAATAACTGAGCAACCTCAAACTTCGTTTTCTGTTACCAAAACCAAAAATGGTGATGTGGCCATCATAATACTTTCCCTATATTTTTCTCGAAAACTATGAGGTTATTCTTAATTATTTGCTCAATTTTAAATTGTTTATTTTCACTTCTTATATAAATTTCTATTAGCTCCTATAGTTTATTATTAGTTTTTAAATAATTAAAAGAAAAACTCTTCAAAGTTATTTTTATTAAAAATATCAAGTTTAAGTGGAAATTCAATGCAATCATCATTTGGGAGGTCTGAAAAAATTATAAAAACTGGAACTTTCTAAATATATTCAGAATATATGTGGGAATGTTGCTGCTTAAAAAAATCAAAAGTTTGCTTTTAGATCTTTTAATCATTTTACGTGAAATTAAAAAGACGTTAAGAAAATTGCAATCATATATTTGACAGTGTTAAAAAAATATTAAAAAAATTGCCATCGACTTGAAACTTTCTGAATATATTCATAATACATTTGGGAATGTTGCTGCTTAAAATAATCAAAAGTTTGATTTTAGATTTTTTAATAATTTTACGTCAAATTAAAGAGCAGTTAACAAAATTGCAATTATAATGTTGACGGTCTGAAAAAAATATATAAACAATTGCTATCGACTTGAAACTATCTAAATATATTCAAAATACATATACAAAAGTTGCTGCTTGAAAAATCAAAGGTTTCTTTTTAGTTTTTTCATTATTTTTACGTCAAATGAAAGAGACGTTAAGAAAATTACAATTATAATTTTGATAGTGTGAAAAAAATATAAAAACAATTCCTTTTTGAAAATTTCTAAATATATTCAAAATACATGTACAAATGTTGCTGCTTGGAAAAATCAAAAGTTTATTTTAGATTTTTAAATAATTTTAGGTCAAATGAAAGAGACGTTAAAAAAATTGCAATCATAATTTTGATGGTCTGAAAAAAATATGAAAACAATTGCCATCGACTTGAAACTTTCTAAATATATTCAGAATACATGTAGAAAGTTTCTGCTTAAAACATTTAAAGTTTGATTTTATATTTTTTTACAATAAGAAAAAAAATTCAAAATTTTTAAATTAAGAACAAAAAAATGTTTCAATAAAACTTTAACTTTACTTTAACTTTTTGTTTGTTTGAAAAACCCTCGTTTATGTTTTACTGATTTTTAGGGTGGGTTAGAATTTTTTTAAATTTCTAAACGTATCTTTTTTTTAAATTTTACAGTATCCAATAAAATCTTCACAATTTAGAAAGTGGGTCGAATTAAAAAATCTTGAAACCTAGAAAAGGAATTAGTGGAAATTTCTTGAATTCTTGAAAAAGTGAGTCTAGATTTTAGAACGAACATTTCCAATCTAAGGCCTCAAAAAAGAGAAATTACTGAAAAATTCCTGAACCCTCAAGAAAAACCCAGAATTCTACAAACAAATTTTCTATAGCCTCCAAGAAATTTTTTGTTATTTAGAAGATAAGAAAAAAACCTTGAAATCTAGAGGAGAAATCTTTAAATTTCTTGAACCCTTGAAAAAAAAGTCTAGATTTCTAAATTAAAATTTTCTAAAAATTCTACAGCCTCCTAGAAATTTAGAAGACCAGTTGAATAAATATAAGAGAAATTACTAAAAATTCTTTAAACTTTCTCTAAAATAAGAAAATATTTCAAGGACAAAATTTTCTAAAAAAATCTAGACCCTCTAAGAAAAATTCTGCAATTTAGAACTTTCTAAATAAGTTTATAGCCTCTAGTTGAAACAAAATGTTGAATTCTAGAGAAGATATTACTGACATTTACCTGAATTCTCGAAAAGCAGACGAATTAAAAAATATTTAGAGCCTGAAAAAAATCTTCGCAATTTATAAGAATAGTTAAAAAAAATAATTTTTGTTAAGAAGTTATTGGCCATTTCCTAAACTCTAAACTTTTAGAAAAAAATTCTAGAAAATACTAGGCATTCAAAGAAAATCTTTGCAATTTAAAAGACGACTTCAAAAAAAATCTCGAACTCTAGAGAATAAATTGCTAAAAATTTCCTGAACCCTCGAGAAAATAATCTAGATTTCTAGAAGAAAATTGTAAAAATTCTAGAGCCTCAAAGAAAATCTTTACGATTTAGAAGACAAGTTGAAAAAATCTTGAAATGTAGAGAAGAAATTACTAAAAATGTCTTTCTTAAAAATAGTCTAGTTTTTAAAAACAAATTTTCTAAAAAAGCCTTCATTTAAATCTTCGCAATTTACTAGAAATTTTCTGAATTTATAAACAATATTTTTGAAAATTCTAAAAACACCGCAATTTAAACGACTCCTTGAAAAAATCTTGATATCTGGAAGAGAAATGAATGAAAAGAGTCTAGATTTCTAGGAACAGATTTTCTAGAAAAATCTATAGCCTCCAATCTGAATAAAAGTTACTGGAAATTTCTGAACACTCGAAAAAAATCTAAAGTTCTGGAAAAATTCATTGCAATTTATACGAAAATATTAAAATCTGGTAGAGAAATAACTGGAAACAGCCCCAAAGAAAATTCTATAAATATTAAAGCGAACTTTCTAAAAAAACTCCCGAATAAGACCTTTGCTAAAAATTCTGGAAATATTAAGAAGAAATTACTGTAAACTTTCAGAATCCTCCAAAAACGTCCTAGAAACCTATAAGGAAAACTTGTGAAAAATTCTAGAATCCTCGATCAAAATTCTTTGGAAAGGAAGATGCAAAAAACTTTTAATATGGAGAAGAAATTACTGAACTTCTAGAAGCCTCTAAGTAAGTTCTAGAAATTTAGAAAAAATATTCCCAATAAATTATAAAATTAAACAAAATCTTGAAAGTACTTTCTGAAAAATCTAGAACTCTTGAATAAAATATTTGCTAAAAATCTGGAAATATCTATTTATTTATTTATTGGATAAGAAAATGAAATTACTGTAGACTTCTAGAATTCTCAAAAAAGTTTTATAAATCTAAAATGAAATCTATGGATCATCTGAGAAAATTATACAAAAAGTTAAACAAAATATTGTACAAAAACCACGAAGAAATTTCTATAAATAAATATAAAAAATGACTTTCTGAAAAATTTTGAAACTCTTGAATAAAATCTTTGCTAAACTTGTAAAAATTTGTAGAATTCTCGATGAAAATTCTTTGGAAAGGAAGTTACAAAAAAACTGAACGTGTGGAGAAGAAATTACTGAAATTTCAAGAATCTAATTCTAATGTTACATTTTTTCTCACAAGTTAAGAATTTAACAAAAAACATGTCTTAATAAAACTTCAGTTTTTCATTCCCTTTAACCTTTGTTTGAAAAGTTATGTAATATTTTTCAAATTTGGAAAAATATTGATAAAAATCAAAAAAACGCCTCGAGTAAACATCCACTTCCGGTTTTTGAATGTTCACCAAAATCTTTTCAGTTCCAGTTTTTCACGATTAAACCTTAAGTTTAAAGTTTCATCTCAATCGGATCATTCGTTTTTGAGATACAGCGCCCACAGACATTTTCATGCACGAAAACAATACTTCCCCTATATATACGTCGTATATAGGGAAAGTAATCATTATCAGAATCTCGATATAAAGATTTTGGGTTAAATACAGACTTTTAGAAACTGAACTAATGTCAATGTCAAAATGACCAAATTTTATTTTATCGCTCAATAAAGGGAAAATAAGCATGTAAGTGCTAAATATATGTACCTGAAGCTGGTTTTATATGTACAGTGGAGGAGAGGATAAGGGTTTGAGTGGAAGATCACCTGGAAGCGTGAACTCCGTCCGTCAGAATGGTGTCAAATTTTTATCTATGTTTTTATTCCTTCGATATTATAAATGTCTCGTTATTTTTTTTGTATATATTGTAACCAAGTTTGATAAAGATTAAATAAAGATAAAGATACTTTGGCAACTTAACGAGCGTATGAGACTATATTTTATCACTAGTATCTAGGCGACGTGGTTCCAAATCATCTAAAACACATGTCAAAAGCATACAGCTTTGCTCCGAATTAATTCCAATAAGGTTTCACTTGAAATACCTTTCCACTTGAAAAATGGTCGGAGGTGGCAAATAGAAGTGAAAGCAAGAAAAAAAATACGTAACGTGTTTTGGGAGTTTTAAAGTTTCCAGACTGTATTAACTGCTTTGTCACATGCTTTACAACTTGTGAAAAACTTCTTTGTATGGGCGAAACAAATATAAATTCATTACATTCTAAACAACTTTCCTTACAATATTTTCATGCGATATGTAATTGCCTTAGCTGGCCACAAATAGTAAATTAACCCACTCATATGTCGCTCAAATTCATACAGAATAGTATAAGTGGTCTTTCATTATCATCGCATCGTGAAATGATTTCGTACTAAACTCATATCCATAAAACTCTTGCTAAAGTTTAATGATCTTAAAATTACCAACACTCTGAATTTAAAAAATGACTTAATGACTTACAGAACATTTCTCTTCATAAAATTTATGATAATAATTATATTAATTACGAAGAAGGTAATTTAAATGATTTGATTTAATAAACATGCCCCAGAAAAAAAAAATATAAGAGAAGACATTTTCATTGACAATATTAAACTTTTATCTTTTAAAGTCAAAAATTCTATAAATTTAAAAAAACAATATGTTCGATGTTGAAGCCATAACTATATGATTCATTTTGGATCAGGTGATAAATAAAACTGTAATTTGTTACTATCACATACGGAATTTATTCAGTGACTATAGTTTTAACATTTTCCAGGCTATTTACTTATAGTAAATCAAAAATTAAACATAGACGGTATTTATACAGGAAGGATTAAAATCGGTGTACAATAAAGTACAGTTTTATTTATGGTCTGATGAAGTAATATATACATCAAAAAGGAAGTCGATGATAATAATTAAATGAATTATCACTAAGGTAGTAACTGTAATTTTGTTGTCATTTTAGAAAAATCAGTTTACCAAACAAAAACTAATATTTTTCTTATCAAATTCAGATGTCATTAAATTAAATACCAACACAAATAAACATTTCAGTAGCAGTTAACCACTCGAATTATATTTTCTTCAATATTAAGAAGCATAATATTGTCACGAGACGCTAGGGGAGAAGGGATGCGTCATGGACCTGCCGACTGGATCAAATTAAAAAAGAAAACAAGTGTCAGTAATAAGTGTCAGATAAAAATGTCAGACATTAATAATAATATTAATACGTGCTGGTAATATTAATTGACTTCAATAAATCATTTGCAATTATTTACACACCCGTATAACGTGCAAAAACGTTACATTGGTGTCAGGTGTGGGATGTGAAAAACTGCAAACAAGACGACTACATAAAAAAACTAAAACATACTCCATTCAAATTAAAACTTAAAAATAAAATCCTAAACAACCAATTAATATAAAATCATGAAACAAACAAAAAGGAAAAGCCAAACCATCCCTCAATACCGTTAGCACGAGATGGGACACCACACCCGCAAATCCTGAGGCGAGGAAGGAGGGAAGAAAACACCAGGAGTGATTACAGATACAAAAAAAAAATACATATTTATTAAATTTGTAAACTATTTTTTTTTGTAAATGCATATATAAATAAAATCTTTAATCTTAAATGGCGAAAAAAGGTTAAATGAAAATAATTTTTAAGTTTTTATACCACTATTTATTGTATAATATACACAAACAAAGTTTACAATATATTATCAATTTTGACACAACTATAGTTTCGACCTTTGCAGGTCATTATCAAGTGTTGAATGAAGAAGAATACAGGGTGTTAACAATTTATAGGGGAGGTATGAATTTTTAATGAACCTAATTAGGACTGAGATTTATTACAATGGATTAACTAAATATGCCGATCGGATTAAGGTGCGGTGTTTTCAGAAGAGGTACATGTCATTATAAGAGCTTAAATAATGGCGAAGAAATTAAATCCGTCTGCTCATTAAGCAGATTAGAATTAATGTTCTTGCTTTGGCGGTATATCTCTAATGACTCCAAAAGATTAAGCCTTTGGCCTTTATTGCAAAAATGTAAAAGTTTTAAATTATCCATATGTGGAAATGAATGATTACACTCTAAGAAATGATTTGAAAAAGAACTTGTTGTATGTCTAAGTCTGAATGCTCTATAATGTTCATTGTATCTCTTTTCAAAACTCCTACCTGTCTGTCCTACATATGTGCTGTTACATTCGGAACATGAAATTTGGTATACTCCCGATTTTTTAATAGATTGAATTTTGTCTTTCGCGTTAAAAAGTATATTTGAAAGTTTGCTCGCTGGTCTAAATGCAATTTGATGATTTTGTTTTTTGAAAATATTTGATATTTTATTTGTTACGCGCCCAAAATAAGTGAATGTTGTAAATTTTGTGTTCGTTCGGTCTAAAATATTAGGATAAATATGAGCCCTTGTTGATTTGTACAGTTTTTTGTGAATTAAATTTTGTATAAGATTAACTGGGAAACCATTCTCCGTGGCTATTGATATAATTTTGTCTAGTTCTGTGGTTCTACTTGAATCAGATAGAGGAATTGTGAATGTTCTATGTATCATGGAGTGAAATGCTGCTAACTTATGTGATAGAGGATGATTTGAATTATAAGGAATTGTAGAGTTGACGTTAGTGGGTTTTCTAAATATTTCAAATTTAATTGTATTATTCTGATGAATTGTATTATTCTGATACATTAATTCATCAGAATAATACAATTAAATTTGAAATATTTAGAAAACCCACTAACGTCAACTCTACAATTCCTTATAATTCAAATCATCCTCTATCACATAAGTTAGCAGCATTTCACTCCATGATACATAGAAC